>JAMPIV010022294.1:0-45899 GCA_024509875.1 Oreohelix idahoensis
GCTAGTGAAGGCATTGGTGAGGTTTGCTGTTTGGTTCAATGTGTGCTTTCTTTAATAAATAAATGTACTAAGCGATCATAATGCACTATATTATCACTGACACTAAATGTTTGCTCGTGTAGTCCTTATTGTAGTCTTCTTCTTCTTCTTCTTTCGTCCTTAGCCATCGACCGTCAAAGCAGTCAGTGGCCATTACGCCTAGTGGCGTCTAAGGGCAACAGCAGATAGGCTTTCTTTGCCATTGTTTCCCATCACGCCTATTGGTTTTTAATTATATCTCTCTTCTCTCCAGAAGGTTTACCTCTTTTAATATTTGCATTAGTGACTTTAACTTTCTCAATTTTCACATTTCTCATCTAATTCTATCTAAACTCAGACATTCTCTATTTCCGTACTCGAGAGAACTATTATACGTAGTGAAAGGATTTTTTTACCTAAAATTTGCTAGAAAATGATCAATAAAAAATGGTTTTATGACCGAAACAAATAAACGGAAAAATGTCGTTTACCATAAAAGAATGACATAAAAGAAAAACTGTCTATTTTAGTTTCCGAGCTAAACTAAAATTATTTTGTATTATTAAAAGAAGAAAATAAACGACTTAATACAAAACAAAAAATGAACCTAAAAATATAATCAAATGTATATTTCCTGTTACTATGTCAAATTGTTACCTTCATGTTACTGTGTCAAATTGTTACCTTCTTGTTACTGTGTCAAACTGAAACCTTCATGTTACTGTGTCAAACTGAAACCTTCATGTTACAAACAAAAAACCAGTAAAACAAAACAATGAAAAAATATAGAAAAATACTTCATTTGTTTAGTTTCTGTGCACAAATTTTAAGAAACAAAATGAAGTCTAAGACACATTTACGCACAATTACACCTTAACAATGCAATTTAAATGTTCGCAGTGTTAGTGACAAATTGAAAATTTTATTTTTATTAACAAAATAATTCCTTATGTTAAAAAAAAACACATACACAAAAGACATAACATTATAACTGAATATTTTTACTATTTCTATGACAAACTGAAGGTTTATATTTGATGAGTTCAGAATTACTGTAGCGAAAGGTTTTTATGAGTATAGGGGTCAGTAGTAGTTACTGAAAAAACAGAAAAGAATTCTGTCTGAAAGAGTATAGTCCCAGTGTCAGAAAAAAGCACAGATATCACAGGATAGTCACGGCTGTGAAGGTCTCAACTTCAGATAGTAATCAGATTAAAGTTACAGCCTAAGATGACACCTTTGCTATGTAACCAACCTACGATAATCAACACTTTAGTTAAACTCAAGTCCAACAATATAAAATTGATAAGTCAGAGGATTACAATTACTGAATCATTTATTACGTAGATCTATCTTTGATTTTCGTCTTGTGCAGTTATGAATGATGAAAATTGATGAAATTGGATGAAATAAAAGATTAATTTTACACTTATTCAAAAGCGGAGTTGTAATTATCAGTTAGACAAAAAGTTCTTCAAAATAAACAGAACGTTCCTTCAAATTTCCTTTAAAACTAAATGTCACGTCTTGAATCTTGACTTAGGACAAATCTTTACTTTTGACCGCGCAGAATACTTGGTGAATATTCACACATATTTTACTCACCTTAAGTGTTCTGGTACATCTTTTCTGATCCACACAAGTAATACTCACAGTAGTTGGTTATTGACTCTGCACTAGGCTAACCAACACCTGATGGAGTCTACCACGTGAACAGAATCACAACAAGGAGACCCTTATTGTTGAAATGAGTCACGAGTGGATTTCATTTCAAGATCCTGCTGTTCCAAACCAGAGCAGTAACCTGGAACAAAGTGTGACATGTGGCTAACCTTTGGATGTAACGGCCCACAAGTCTACGTGTCAGTGGGTGAAGGTGTTTTGAGTATTGCACGTGTATGTATGACACATGGACCTGTTTTATTGGCAGTATAACATAGGCATGACATGTGTCTAACTGTAATACATTTTTGTAAATAAATATAAATAGACTGTTAGTGCAAATCACGATGCAGCAGTGGCCTTCTACAGTTATAGTAGCTTGCAGTCATCTATAAAAGTATTTGATGGATTATAAATATTTATGAGTGTCTATTTCGGCTTAACCCTGATAAGTATCGTGTTCGTTTCGTCATCCACAAATTAAATTCCACTTTAGTCCTCACAACTCGATTAAACTCATCTAACCTGACATGAAATTGAATTGAATTTATTTACAATAATGTCGCATAGGATTTATTTAGATGATGTAAGTAAGCAGGATGTCTAGGAAGCACATAGACCTTTAGACACTAGTTTTCACAGAGGTGAGCTAGTGTTGAGGGAAAGAGTTAACAGACGGACACAGGTTGGTGTCAGTGATTCTCTCACTTTTTAGACTACCAACTCTTGTATTTTTCTGGCGACGACTAATTCTTTCTAACTCAAATCTTTTTGAAGATGAACTAGTAGTAACAGGTAATACAAGGAGGGTTGCGTATGTTTTTCTGAACAGAACATACAATCCACTAAGTCAAACTCAGAATGATGGCGAGTTACAGAATGTACATAATTACTTTAATTACAGTGGAAAATAAAATCAATGTTGTCATGTACTTTGAAAAAAGAAATACTAGGAAACTTAAAAAAGACAGTTATGATATTACTTATTCAAGGATTTAGAAAACTGTCAGTGTCTTTGGTTCATATAAGAATAAGGGGATATTGTCCTGACTGACGAAAGTTTATTCCTATGGCTATTTGTTGTAAAAGTGAATTCTGACTTTGGCCTGGGTTTTAAGTAGACTTATCTGCTTGGACTTCTCCTTGGCGTCTCAGTAGGTAGGAATTACCAACTGGATAGCTTCAGTGGGGCTACGGTCCATGAGATGACTAGGCTTTTTGTTAACCTGGTTGTGAAGTTGAGTTATGATGTTCAGGTGCTGACGAGGTGTTGAATGCCTAAATTATGTAGACTGCTCAGGGTTGCTGACGTGTGATCACCTCTAGAGGGTTTGAGACGTAAGCACTAGTTCTCTCTGTAGCATAGAGCAACTAGGAGGTTTACTCGCAACAATTTACAGCAATCAAAATCCAGAAACCGGCTAGGATTCTGCAACTGCGCTGTGGAAGATAATACAGGTAATTAATCTTCTGGTTTTTTTTACAGAAATATTACCTACAGCCACTCTGGACCTTTCGTCTCAGAATGGTGCCTAATGATATATTCCTGAACCGTAATGTCAGCCTTTTCCTTAAAGGCGACTGTTCATTTCTTTACAAATTACTGTCTAGCAGTAGTCTCACACTGGTCGGGTCAGTCAGGTCAACCTTTGTTACAAGCAGATGCCTGGCCGTGTGCGTCCATGCGTGACTGCATTGGAGGAACGATATTTTATTCACTTGTCCATTGAACAACATGGTTCCCTCTCTCGTTCACAACAGCTTTCTTCATCACATTTCCAAAATCATTAGAATGTAGTACTTTCAGATATCAGCCAGCACTTACTTCATTATAATGTGTCTCATTATAATGGTGTCTCAGTGTGTGCAACGGAACGAACGGAATAATTTGTCTTCTCTTTGTTACTTTCACAATTGCCTCCACGGCTGGCGGAGTTGTGGAATTTAAAGTTGCTACCATAAGTGAAATGGGTTCATTTTCGATGCAAGACAACAGGAAGCTGAGACGCTTGGGAGTCATGACCCAAGTGGGCCCGCCCCCCTTAGAGTGTAAAGGAGTATATAGGGCCGAAACACTTGTCGGACGGGGGGACTTCTTCTGATGATCAGATTGCTTCCTGTTGTATCGCTCTGTAAAGAGTTTCCTATCATAATGCATCAATAACATTCATAATACATAAATGCAAAACAGCTATCAATCTAATGTAAAGAAATAAAACCACAATATTAAGTATTTTACACTTTACATCAATTATCTAATCCCTTAATATTAGAGTTATAGTTTGTTCACCACTTGATGTTCAACTTTACAATTATTTTTGTAAAAAACTACCTGATGTAATGAATTCATATTTTGCATGTAGTCTTGTATTATCCATGACGTTACAAATATGTTGTTGTGAAGTCAATATCAATTCTGCATTCTTCAAAACCGTAAATTCCGTTGATCTATTCCGATACTTACAAGAAGCACGGCTTAAAAATTAAATTTTACAGTATACTACGTCATAAATGTCAAAAGTAGGATCAGAGGCGTATCCATATCTGCTCACCGCATAGGAAACAGCTATAAGTAGTGATACATTTAAATCTGAAACGTGGGGGTAAAAAACTGTATTCAAAACTATATTGTATACGACACGGTAAATTTTACATATATACCTGCACTATTTCTTCGTGTTTTGAAGGAGCATAATTACATTGTTTTATGTTTTTGATATCTCAATTAAGTTACATTTATCTCAGTCCGTATCTGACGATGCCATTAGATTAACAACTGTTAATGGCTGGATAAACTATAATCCATCACGTTGCCAGTATTCTTCTTCTTCACGGAGCACATGATCTACACATTTCTTCCAGAATTAAAAATCTGTCTTTTTTTACGGTATCATGTGTAAGAACTTTCACGTCGCTCATTTTAAATGTGGTGTTCTGTGCTGCTACCTGTCCTTTGATTTTAGCCCAAAGTAACTCTATTGGGTTAAGATGCGAATGATAAGGTGGTAGTCGAATAGAGGTGTGACCATATGATTCAATTATTTTGTCAACGCAATACACCTTAGTCTTCTTAGTCTGTTTCACAAGCTGTGTAGTGGTTTTTGATGTTATTGTATGGTTGTTATGTTAACTAGTGTACTGGATGAGGTCAGCTGTGAACGCTCCTGAAGATAACAGTTTATGTGAGTTACAGAATGCCTTTCTGCTACCACTTACGACCTCAAACAGACTTATTCTGCTATTATGTATGTTAGCTACGTTTAATGTCTAGGGTAATGGAATGTGATGTGTAGGTAATTAAATACACAGACACACACATGTAAACACTAAGTCTAATAATAATAATAAGCTCTATGATCAAATTAACTAACACTGGGTTTAGAAGTTTAGATTTTACAATTTTTTGAATTTATTTAGTCGTGAACCAAATGTTTCTTCTGGTCAGGACGTATGAAACAATATGTATTTATCAATAAAAGTGCATATATATATTGAATAATCTAATGAAAATTTTATACATAAATATATTGTTACATTGGTTAATATTAATACTAACTACAGTGTCTTTGGAAAACTAGCACTGGATGTCTAGTCGGGGTGGTGTCGTCATGCCCAATCTCTGTTTATAATGTTCATTGTCTGCGAAATATGGACTGAGTTATAGTGTTTATACAACAAGATTTTATTTCTTTATTTATTGTGGACAAGTTTGATGAATCCACAGCAGGCCAGGTTTTCACTTATCTGGACTGTGACGATGCAGTAGGGAATTCAAGTGGCCCACTCCTCACAAATGCTGGAGTAAAATGGTGGCTTCCAAATCATCCACTCATAGATCTTTTCACAAGCATCTGACACTAGTGTAGTACCAAACCAGAAACTCTGAAACCAGAATTTGTGCCATGTGTCAACACTCTGCCTACTGCACCACTTTTTACACATAACAACGAAAAAACATTACAAAGATCGGGTCAGATCTCTCTGACCGACTAAGCACATCTCACCCAGGTGTTATCCAATAGCACCAGTTTCCCATGACTGTATTGCATCCGAAATATGTTCAATAGTTTTCTCTTCCATCCAATAAAGTTGGTGATATGTTCCCACTAATTTCAAATATGTATCTGTCTTCCATAGTCTTAGATATGTTTTCTTATATTATTTGTTTGTCTCTAGGCCCTGGACTGCTGCTGGGGACCTAGAGTAAGCACTCACTTGTCGTAGTCATTTTTCATGACATGGCAGTATCAATCACTCAAAATATTAAAATATAAAAGGTAAATGCTTTTTCCCTTACCACAATTCAAAATTGAGAACACAATTACGTTGTACTAGCAAAACTCAGCTGAGCTGCTGGCTAGATTAGGGCGTCCCACTGATAATATTTAATATTTCCTGGAAATCACACCTCTAGCATTAACGAACTGTGTCAATGGACAGTCTTCTTCAAAATGGCACTAGCGGGCGTCTGTCTTTCTATAATATAAAAGCTTCTGTCCAATCAGCGGACTTCCCCTCCACCTTTCAAATATTCAAATTACAAATGTCCAATTTCGGTCTAGTCTCAGTCTAGTGTGTAGTATTTTTCTGTCGGTCTGTCCGTCTCAACTTGGGTTTTCCCAAAATTACACTTGTTTTTGGACCAACTACAAGAAAAAACTACACACATTTTTGTCTCCCCCTACTTCTAAGATTCTATGCTAAGTTATTTTTAGCTACTATCCTCCTACCCTGCCCCTAGTCCACCTGCAGTTTGTTTTTGCATTTTTAGTCTCAAGGACGTCAAAATGTAACTTTAGTGAAAATATGCACAAAAAACTGTCTGCTAGTCTGTAGTGAACAATACAGTCTTTCGTCAATATCTTCCGTGTTATCTGTCCGTCTGTGTAATTAAAAGTATATTATTTCTCAGATTAAGATGGGCTATCAAAGTAGCTAGTTTTTATTCTCTTAAACTTATTATTAAGAAAAAAACCTACTTTTTTCAAGGTTAGTTTTGAAATTTGTTTTTGAACCTTCGTGTCCGGCGTTTGCCGCTATATTCAAACTAAAACGACTAATTACCGTAAAACGTCCAAGATACGTCTGTTTCTAACAAGAGCTAAGGTCGATTTTCTTCCACTTTCTTACATTGTGTCAACTAGTGGCGTAATTTTTTTTCTTTAAAAACTACAAATTGCGTCTTTTAGACTTAGATTCAAACACGTGTTCGGACCGTCACAATTTTTTCTTTTACCTCCGTTTCTACCCCGTCTAAAAGGATAGGTCGTTTAGTCTGCATGTTCTAACTAGTTGGTTTCAATGGCGCTAGAAAACGCTGGCGTGGGCGAGAATGAATCATCGTACCTTACTTATATTTTTATCCCTACATGTTATTTTACCTGTTATCTTTATAACTGGAGGAATTTTAACGTTGCATCACTGTAATTTCACCACACATCTCCCCACTTGAGAACATGCAGTAATGCAAGTTCCAAAACCAGTGATACACATAGATAAAATTACCTCCTTACGCCTGCCAACTACTCTAATATTGATCACAGGGGTGCCTACTGTGAAAATCTGCACCGACATTCTGTGATCCCGGGATATATTTAATATTAAACTGATATGGTTGCAACAATAAAGACCATCTTAACAATCTTGCATTCTCATGCTTGGCCTGAGATAAGAACACGAGAGGCTGGTGATCTGTCTGGACCACAAAAGTCCTACCATACAGATAGATTTGGAACTTTTTTATTGCCCAGATTAACGCTAAACATTCTTTTTCGCTGGTGGAATATCCTTGTTCCGCTTTGTTCAACTTGCGGCTTGCATAAGCGACTGGGTTCAGTTCCCCATTGGGTGAAGAGGACCTTTGCAACAGAGCAGCCCCCAGGCCTACATTGCTTGCATCTGTTCTCACCACAAAGTCCTGAGTCTAATCAGGTAATTTGAGAATAGGCTTGCTGGTGAGTTTTTCCTTTAAATATTGAAATGCCAATTCACATTGCGCTGACCAAACAATTTTATCTGGATTTCCCTTGCGAGTCAGATCAGTCAGAGGAGCACATATAGAGTTAAAGTTTTTGATATATTTTTGGTAAAACCCACATAACGACACGAATGATCGCACGTCTTTTTTTGTTTGCGGTCTAGGTGCTTTCTGCAGTTTTTCCAAGTTGTTGGGGTCATGTTACCCTGATATACAGTATGTCCCAAGAATTCCAACTCTTTGCATCCAATACAACATTTTGTTGGTCTAGCAGTTAAGTTCGCTTCTCTGAGCCTATCAAATAACATATTGAGAGAGTTAATGTGTTCTTCAAATGTTTCTGTGGCGACGAGAATATCATCCATGAAATTTGTGATACATGGATTATTCAAGGGATCCAACAATTTGCGCATCATCCTAGAAAATACACTCGGAGCATTTTTCAATCCGAATGGTAGCACGTTCAATTCATAATGTCCTTCCGAGGTGCTAAAAGCTTAATAAGGTCTAACTTCAGGCTTCACTGGAATCTGGTAATAGCCTTTGCTAAGATCCACCTTCGAAAAGTATTTTGCCTTGTTTAATCAGGCAAATAACTGTTTTGTGTCCGGTAATGGATCCACTTGTCCTTCTGTGACAGCATTCAGTTTCCTGTAATCTATGCACAGTCTATGTTCCCCAGACGGTTTCCTCAACAAAACTACACTTGAGCTAAAAGAAGATTCACTGTGTGAAATAATCCCTTCTTTCAACAAATAATCTATTTCCTCTTTCAATGCCTTCTCCTTAGCCAACGGAACAGAATAGGCTCTCATACAGATTGGGTTTGAGTCTACCAGCTTCATGTCATACTGTAGCAAATTTGTATGTCCTGGTTTATCTGTTAATACATCTGTATGTTTCTCCAGAACCTGTTGAACTCTCTCCCTCTGATTTTTAGTCAGGTGCTTACTGACTTTTACCTGTGCGGCTGTCTCACAGGGATGTAATGGGTATTCATGTGAGGTGAGTGGTTCCCTTTTTATTTTAGTTGCGATAGCCAAGGTCAGTAAGGGGGTGCTTTCCTGGATTGGTCTGTCCAGATACTTCTTTAAAAGGTTCACATGATATATTTTCCCCTTCCCCTTTTTGTCAATTTTATAGTTTGTTCTAGACACCTTCTCTAAAACCGTATAGGGACCTTGCCATCCAATTTGCAACTTATTCTGGCTGCCGGGTAGTAGAAGAAGCACTTTCTCTCCCAAAGCTAATTCTCTGTCCTTTGCTTTCCTATTAAAATACGCTGCATGTTTCTTCCTGGCTTGTCTCAAATTATCATTTGCCAGTTTCCATCCAGCTTTCAAACGAGTGGAGCTCGTTCACATATTGATATGATGAGGTAACAGTCTCTTCTGCTTTCTCATCTGTCCAGGTCCTTAATAATGCTTCTAATGGACCTTTTATTGGCCTCCCAAATAACAGGGTTGCGGGAGCCATCCCGGTTGAACTATGTGGTACTTCCCGATACGCAAACAACGCGGCGGGCAGAAATTGATCCCACATATCAGGTTTTTCATGTGCCAGCTTCCTCAGGATAGAAATGAGAGTCCCATTGAACCTCTCTACCTGGCCGTTCCCTTGTGGATGGTACCGACTGTGACGTACGTCTAGTTTGACAAGTGAATTCTCCCTGATATGATGGATGATTTAAAGGGACCTTTAGCTTTTCATAACATTAGAACCCCTGAACATTTGTTGTAACTTTTCGTTTGCCAGAACTTATTCCACCGAGACTCATTTAGTATGCGGCACGAGATCAAAGAGACAGACTGAGGGATTTCAGGGGAGACTATCGGCGTTATCAAAGACAGTAGTGGTCCCTGCTACGAGACGCAGTTGCTTGCCGCTATTTTCGCGTCTCGGTGTCAATCGCAGAACCGAGCGAACGGGAAAGCCGAAACGGGCAGCAGCGAGCGGATACGAAGACCAGGGTGCGGTTTCTTCCCTTGATTTGGCGGTCAGATCCCCAAAAGTTCGTGAGATCAAATAAGCTGTCAAGTTTATCATGTCCCACTCAACGTACATTCCATTTTAGATAAATAGACCATGAAGAATAGACACTTCATCATTCGCTGGCCAGAACTTGATAGAAGCACTAGCGATATTTGAAATCTTGCTAGATCATCCCATGGATTTTATACATATTTGCAGTGAATTCTATTCTGTGCAAAGCGGTAATATATATATTGTGTAAAGTGATCAGTGGTCGAGTTCATTCATTATATTTCATTGGATTTTGTGTTAATTTAAACCTATTAAATTAAACCGTCTCAATAGTTCCAGTTGTAAATATAATGATCTATCTATTATATTATTTCAAAAGATAATAGATGTTAATGCTTAAATTAACTTTTAAAGTCGCGAAGGAATTTATAATTAATAAATTTAGTTAAGTCCTATATTTATAGATGTGTGATTTAACCACTAGAACTCGCGCAGTGTTTATTAAATACATAATTAAATACTCGAGTGTATTATAGGCTTAACGGGAAATTTATCGCGCTTGATTTTTCGGTATGTTACATGTCTTTTTTCTTTCACACAGAGTGATCGTAACCTGCGGTCCCAGCTAAATAAAGAAAGAAATAAAGAAATCATCCTATAAACTTCCAGTCATATTGAAGAAACATTTCTTTTAAAATATAATCTTGTGGCGGTCTTTTTGCGACCTAGCTGTCAGAATTAAATGAAATAAAGCCCACCCAAGAACATTTTAAAGAATAATCATCAAATTACCCTTACAAACCTGTAAGATAAACTGGAAGGTAATCATCGCCAGTAGCGATATCATATTTACTGTTTACTGTGAGAGAGTACATATTTTCCTGACTGTGACTGAGCCTAGTTTTTCCTCAATTGGATTTAATAAAACTATCATCACGCATTGAAGGAATTTTACCATAGCGGAGGATTAAAAGAGACCACTTCATTTTCACCCCTGTGCCGAACTGTGTTAGTGCCATCCCATAGACTCCTTTTTATATATATAATAAAAACACGAGAACTCTTAGTCTTCAAGTCTTGCGATAAGTGAGAATATTTGTTACCAGCAAAAACCTCGCAAACATCTGGGGCGGGACATCGAAGGACTAGACAGTTCATATGTCGAAAGAGTACTTGCTGTTTTTATATACTTTTATGGATCGTCTGAGGCTGCATTCGGTAAGTGTGTGAGTATATGAGTGTGGATCCTCACGCGTGTGCATGAATGACAGGAAATTTAATCGTTTTCTTTTGTAAACCTGTTGTTAACTTTCTTGCCTAGTAATATAATTTTTCTGTATTCCCTGCATTGTTCCTTTAAGGGGGAGTTGCTAATTGGTTAACTCTGTTTAAAAACCCCCTCCTTTCCATTTGCTTAGTAAAGGGAAGAACAGCTGGGAAGAACAGGTTTTTTTCTATCACCTATACCTAACGTTGTAACCCCTCTTTCAGAGTAATTAACTTCACTGTTAGGTTAACGTACCCGTGTTCCTGATATTATCTATCTCTGGACTGGGTTTATCTTTGTCTAATAAGCGGGAAGGGCTTAGTCGATACCAATCTTCTTCACCCCTCCCAAATTTGTTATTTGCATTTGTGTACTTATGATAATTTATGTAATACCTGATATTTGTTAGTGATTGATGTTTAAAGTGAATAAAATCACATAAACTCATTTAGTACGGTGTTGGACATACCCACAGCCCAACATTTCCCCTATTCGTTTAATATAGTTTGCATCTACATCGTCTGTGTGTGTGAAAAACACCAAATCGGTGTGCGCGCAGATGCGAGTCTGGAAAACTGGCAAATAATTGTTTGACCAGGAGAGCGGAAGAGAAGATTGAGAGAAGCGATTTGTCGTAAATAAGTCTGTCTTTACTATCCTCCAGCACGCTGTGAAGCAACTATTTAATATCTACATTTTCTATCACTGAGCTTTCCATCATCATTTTCCACTCTAAACCGGACCACTATTTCTACGACTCTTTTCTCTCAAAATAAATTTACGACACGGACTACAATGAAAGTGTCTGGCTTGAAATAGCTTAAAAACTTCTTCCGTTAGTTTCCCCTTGAACTGTGAGCCATTATCAGTCAAGATTTGATGCGGGAATCCTAATCGTGTGAATATTGTAAGTAGTGCCTCTGCCACATGTTTCGAATCAATTGATGGCAGGGCTACCGCCTCTCCCCACATAGAACAAGTGTCCCCCAGAGTAAGGATGTAACTGTTCCTCCTCTTGGTCCGAGTGAGAGGTCCCACAATATCCACTGCAACCCTCTCAAAAGGTGTTCCCACTATGGGCATTTCCCTTAGAGTTGCAGGAGCAGTCCAATGCTTTGGAGCTATCCTTTGACATTCTGGACAGGATTTGACATATCTTTTTATATCTTCCGTTATCCCTGGCCAGAATTAATGACAAGCTATACGCGGTCCTGTGGCGCTGATCCCCATGTGACCACTGAAGGGAATCGCATGCCCTAGTTCCATCACTTTATCCCTATATGAAGCGGGAAGAACCAGCTGGTTGTGACCATTTGTTCCAGTTCCGGCCTTCCTGTAGATCAATTTGTTCTTCATAAAGTACTCTCCCTTGCTTGGAGGTGTGTGGCATTTGGGCAATTTTTTAAAACATGGCTTGAGTGTCCTATTCTCAGCCCGCGCCTTCCTCATCTCTTCTGGATGAGCATTTATAGGTTCACCTTCTTCCTCCTTTTTCTGTGACCTCGTCTGCACTGTCGCCATGATCACATGTCTCTCGTGATTCCCCAAGAAGACGTATCTACACCCCAATATCAGAGGGTAGATTGGTTCATCTATCACTGCTGCTCTGATTTCTCCTTCCACATAGCGAGTTTTCACCGTTATCCTTGCGATGGGAAGTGTCATGAGTGGTATGTCCTTAGTCGCCCCTTGTATTTCCACTGTTTCTGTGGTATACTGACTTGGGTCCACTAGGCTAGCCTTCACAACTGAATCATAATCCAAACCTGTATCTTATAGGCACCTTATGGTGACCCCATTACAAATAACATCCTCACAAACTGGGGGGTGATAAGGTTCCTGCTGTCCATTAGGATTAACTTTTAATCTCTGGTTCCCCGATTTCATTGCAGCAATGTTTGAAGGTTTCCTTTTTACAAAATTCGATATTATGGTTGTCTTTCTTACACCATTTGCACCATCTCTTTCCTTGGTTAAAAGGTTTTCTTTTATTATATTTTTGATCATTGAACTGTGAGTTTCTATCACGATAATCATTTCGTGGCCAATCAAAGTTTGCCCTACCTTTATTACTTTGTTCTCTGGTGTCAAATTTATTAAAGTGCCGTGGAGCTTTAAAATTTTCCATATGTTTCTTTTTAGAGCCACTTACCTCTGCCTGGGCTGCCTGATACCTCTCAGCGACATTCAAAACCTCCCCCAACCTCTCTGCACCTTGTTCCATGAGAAATTTTATCAGGTCTGGAGCCATGGACTCTCTTAATTGCTCTATCATGATCATTTCTTTGAGATCTTGGGTCTTCCCCAAAGCAGTCCATTTCTCCAAATAGGTTTCCAGTCTGGCAGAGAATTGGTGGTATGTCTCCCCAGACAAAAGTTTGGCATTTCTAAACTTCTTACGATAAAATTCACCATTCTTTTCATATCTCAATAACAAAGCCTACTTTAGCATGTCATAATTGTCTTGGTCGTCTCTATTCATTTTAGCAAAAACTTCATAAGAAGTACCTCTAAGCCCTTGGGATAACTTAAGACTCCACCTCTCTCTCTCCAACCCATACGTAGTAGCAAATAGTTCAAATCTACTTAGGTACCCCTCTATGTCATCGTCTTTCTCAACAAAATGGTCTAAATGAAACCCCATAGCTGAGGTTGAGGCTCCCTGACTAGGCGTAGCATCTGAGGCAAAGGGGCTGGCACCATTTTCCGGAGCATGGCCTTGTAATTCCAACTCCTTAGTCGTAACTCGTGCTCCCTTTGCAATCTCCTATCTTATGCTTCCCTTTCGGCAGTCAATCTCTTTTCTTCTGCCTCCATTTCGGCAGTCAATCTCTTTTCTTCTGCCTCCCTTTCGGCAGTCAATCTCTTTTCCTCTCTTTCTGTAGCTAATCTTCTTTATCTGCTTCCCTTTCAGCCTTTTTTTCTTCTAATTGGAGCCTTTTAATCTCCCTATCTGCCTCCAATGCCTTAGCGTCTTTGTCAGCCTCAATCTGCAGCCTCTTAAGTTCTTTATCAGCCTCAATTTGTAACCTCTTCTCTTCAGCTAACCTCCTATCTTCCCTTTCAATATACTTGTCACATTCTGAAGTTACATACTGGATTAAAACCTGACCTTCCATGTTCATTTCCTTCGCCGTCAGCACAGCAGCCGATCTGAATTTGGCTAGATCTGCCATACTATATCACACAATTTAACAATGACTAAGGTAAATTATGCAATCTAATTACTAAGGTAATATATTAATTAATTAATTACCACTGGCTGTGAAGATTCATCAACTTTTACTTTCCACTTTTAATTTTAGGGACACTGTTAAATGTGTACAACTTATGCCCCCACTAGTTTAATTCCCAGACCAGGAGACCCTAATATCTGTGGTGGGAAAGGGTTCAAATCCCGGACAGGACCCCAATAATGTAGTGGTTTTTGATGTTATTGTATGGTTGTTATGTTAACTAGTGTACTGGATGAGGTCAGCTGTGAAGGCTCCTGAAGATAAAAGTTTATGTGAGTTACAGAATGCCCTTCTGCTACCACTTACGACCTCAAACAGACTTATTCTGCTATTATGTATGTTAGCTACGTTTAATGTCTATGGTAATGGAATGTGATGTGTAGGTAATTAAATACACAGACACACACATGTAAACACTAAGTCTAATAATAATAATAAGCTCTATGATCAAATTAACTAACACTGGCTTTAGAAGTTTAGATTTTACAATTTTTTGAATTTATTTAGTCGTGAACCAAATGTTTCTTCTGGTCAGGACGTATGAAACAATATGTATTTATCAATAAAAGTGCATATATATATTGAATAATCAAATGAAAATTTTATACATAAATATATTGTTACATTGGTTAATATTAATACTAACTACAGTGTCTTTGGAAAACTAGCACTGGATGTCTAGTCGGGGTGGTGTCGTCATGCCCAATCTCTGTTTATAATGTTCATTGTCTGTGAAATATGGACTGAGTTATAGTGTTTATACAACAAGATTTTATTTCTTTATTTATTGTGGACAAGTTTGATGAATCCACAGCAGGCCAGGTTTTCACTTATCTGGCCTGTGACGATGCAGTAAGGAATTCAAGTGGCCCACTCCTCACAAGTGCTGGAGTAAAATGGTGGCTTCCAAATCATCCACTGATAGATCTCTTCACAAGCATCTGACACTAGTGTAGTGCCAGACCAGAAACTCTGAAACCAAAATTTGTGCCATGTGTCAACACTCTGCCTACTGCACCACTTTTTACACATAACAACGAAAAAACATTACAAAGATCGGGTCAGATCTCTCTGACCGACTAAGCACATCTCACCCAGGTGTTATCCAATAGCACCAGTTTCCCATGACTGTATTGCATCCGAAATATGTTCAATAGTTTCCTCTTCCATCCAATAAGGTGGGTGATATGTTCCCACTGATTTCAAATATATATCTGTCTTCCATAGTCTTAGATATGTTTTCTTATATTATTTGTTTGTCTCTAGGCCCTGGACTGCTGCTGGGGACCTAGAGTAAGCACTCACTTGTCGTAGTCATTTTTCATGACATGGCAGTATCAATCACTCAAAATATTAAAATATAAAAGGTAAATACTTTTTCCCTTACCACAATTCAAAATTGAAAACACAATTACGTTGTACTAGCAAAACTCAGCTGAGCTGCTGGCTAGATTAGGGCGTCCCACTGATAATATTTAATATTTCCTGGAAATCACACCTCTAGCATTAACGAACTGTGTCAATGGACAGTCTTCTTCAAAATGGCACTAGCGGGCGTCTGTCTTTCTATAATATAAAAGCTTCTGTCCAATCAGCGGACTTCCCCTCCACCTTTCAAATATTCAAACTACAAATGTCCAATTTCGGTCCAGTCTCAGTCTAGTGTGTAGTATTTTTCTGTCAATCTGTCCGTCTCAACTTGGGTTTTCCCAAAATTACACTTGTTTTTGGACCAACTACAAGAAAAAACTACACAAATTTTTGTCTCCCCCTACTTCTAAGATTCTATGCTAAGTTACTTTTAGCTACTATCCTCCTACCCTGCCCCTAGTCCACCTGCAGTTTGTTTTTGCATTTTTAGGCTCAAGGACGTCAAAATGTAAATTTAGTGAAAATATGCACAAAAAACTGTCTGCTAGTCTGTAGTGAACAATACAGTCTTTCGTCAATATCTTCCGTGTTATCTGTCCGTCTGTGTAATTAAAAGTATATTATTTCTCAGATTAAGATGGGCTATCAAAGTAGCTAGTTTTTATTCTCTTAAACTTATTATTAAGAAAAAAACCTACTTTTTTCAAGGTTAGTTTTGAAATTTGTTTTTGAACCTTCGTGTACGGCGTTTGCCGCTATATTCAAACTAAAACGACTAATTACCGTAAAACGTCCAAGATACGTCTGTTTCTAACAAGAGCTAAGGTCGATTTTCTTCCACTTTCTTACATTGTGTCAACTAGTGGCGTAATTTTTTTTCTTTAAAAACTACAAATTGCGTCTTTTAGACTTAGATTCAAACATGTGTTCGGACCGTCACAATTTTTTCTTTTACCTCCGTTTCTACCCCGTCTAAAAGAATAGGTCGTTTAGTCTGCATGTTCTAACTAGTTGGTTTCAATGGCGCTAAAAAACGCTGGCGTGGGCGAGAATGTATCATCGTACCTTACTTATATTTTTATTCCTACATGTTATTTTACCTGTTATCTTTATAACTGGAGGAATTTTAACGTTGCATTACTGTAATTTCACTACAAGCTGTAACAATTCAGGTTTCAAATAGGTATTATCGACATTGACATTTTCATTTCGTAGTCAAGTTCTTATTGCGTCTTTTGTGCTTGAGGAAAATGGTTCTTTGTCTTAATGAGCTACAACATTGTGATAGGATGCATTGTCCATTACAATACATGATGGTCTGTCAAGAATGGGGAGAAGAGTTGTTTCTATCAAGAACGAAAAATACGTCCATTCATTTCAGTGTGGTAGTCTGTTGAAATTGCCTGGAACATTAGTTCTGCGTCATGGACAATTCCATTTTCACTGATGCCAGCATGCGCAATTATAATTCGTTGTCCTTTGCTACTGGGAATTGTCTTTTTATGAACACTGTCAGAAGATTGCCATTCTTTCTCATTTGTATGGTGCGAATTAACACATGTTTCGTCTAAATATACGGTATCATAGCCGTCCATCCTTCGTGCTCGTATCTGTCGAAGGAATTTGCTTCGGGCAGCAATTAAGTGTCGTTTTTCACATAATACATTCCTGCCTCCAATAGATTTGCGAAATGTAAAACCGACGGACCTTACAACTTTCCGAAGAGTTGTTTTTGAGATATCAATATCACAATCCTTTAGCAGCTTCACTTTCAGTTTGCAGAGAGTGACAGGTTTATTTAACGAAAACATTTTGAAAATCTCACGTCGAATAACTTCTTCATCGAAGTTGTCAACTGTTTTTTTCCTTCCTTGCCTGACATTTTTAGACTCAACATCATGTTGTATCCATCGACAAAATGAAACTCTGTTAATACCAAGCGCAACCTTTGTTCTTCTATCAGGTCTATTTATGTCGTGATATAAACTCTCCTTTTTAGCCTCCCTGCAGAAGTGTCTGTACAGCATTACAGTAACCTTCTTCATAGTTATAAATTTGCACTTCAAACTCATAATGAATGTAATATTATTCTATATGTTCAGAAAAAAAAAATATGTCAATATAATAAAATGCAGCTATAACTTTACAATAATTTCACAATACGCCACTGACTTTACAACGGTACAGATTTGCACTAATGATGTCGCACTATTCCAGCTTTCAACAGCAGACAACTGCGGGGCACGAAATGTCATGATTTCGTCTTAAAATATATCTTTTTCTATTAAAAAACCATTTATTGCCCGTGCAAAACAACTGTACTGCTGACATTCTACATTCTAATACCGGTAGTTGAGTGTGATTTTAATATAACCATATGAATAGATATCTCAATCTAGAAATATTTTCTGAAGGCAAAAAAATGTTTTCATAACGTCATGAACAATATAATACTACATGCAAAATATTAAATTCATTTCATCAGGTAGTTTGTTTGAAAACAAATTTCAAAGTTGAACATAAATTGTTGAACGGACTAGCTAATTAAGCGAATACTGAGAGTTTGCTTACCGCTCAGGACTAATATCCGCAGCTTAAGAAAATAGAATTGGAGTAGCGTTTACTCTCAAAGCACATATACTATAGATATGAGGTAGCTTGAGGCTGCTATTCTATAAGCGTGCGTTCTCTTCCAACAGTTATCAAGAAGTGAAATTATAACTCAGCATTTGTTTGCATGAAGTTAAGACATTTCTGATTCCCGCGCCAAGTTAATTATTTCCCGTCTCTCGTTCAGCCATGCCGGAAGATTTATCGTGGCGGTCTTCCGTTGACAACTGAACATGGAAATATAATCCTCTGGGAACCACTGTGGTTTCGACCAAGCGAATAAATGTTTCTGACGTCCCTAAAGAAATATCTTGTCGTGCCTTTGTTGTTTTCCAGGCACGCTGCTATCTCAACCTCCAGCAGTCTGTCTATCTTCTAATTTTATTTTTCGATCTGTCCGATTGTGGAAGAACCAACGCCTGCTTTTATAGGCTGAGCGCAGACGTATGCGAGGGGATAGTGCAAACTACAGGCTTACTTTTCGTTTATCTCGCTGATATGGGTAATCTGTGCTCAGCATGGTCCATAAAACGTGCTCGTCCTGTTCAACCAGATTAAGGATCACTGTCATCCGTGTCTCCTTTTTATTTGTACGATCGTTAGCTTCATGTATATATATATGGTTGTCCTTTAATAGGTTTTTTTCTTTGAATTATTGTTAATATCTGTAGTTGATCGACAGAGATTCCAACCCATCTGGTTCAATTTAGCTCGAATATCTCCTGAACGGAATAACGTAGCAACCTGTTCTGTGACACACATATAGTTAGCCGTCTTCTTCGACAAATGAGACTAATTGGGTTGTTGGTTATATTATGGCACCATTTGTTTTCAGCGGTTTAAGGAAAATTATTAAATAACATAGAGAAAACAGTGAAGTAGAGAAAACAGTGAAGTAGAGAAAACAGTGAAGTAGAGAAACCAGTGAAATAGAGAAAACAGTGAATTACAGAAAACAGTGAAGTAGAGAAAATTGTGGAAGAAAAACAATAAGTAAGAACATTTTAACACTAAAAAATGCCAAATTTTATTGAATAATACCCAAATATACACAGTAATGACTCAAACAATAACAAATAATGTCTTAAAATTAAGGAAAAATTGCACAAAGTGCCCTAACATCCCAATGGCAAGAAATGCAAAATAATGCTCTTAAATCAGCTTAGTTTTTTTATGAAACACATTTATGTTCAACTGAGCAATGTTTCGTTTATGCAGGAATACCTCGTACACATCGTACACAAATGCTCCAGCCTTATCCCATGTTGCTTTAATGTGTCTATAACTATCCAGTGTATCAGGAAGGATGTGCGTATTTTCAAGGTGGTTCATTACTTGTGTAGAATCTTATCTTTTCAAGTAATTTACCATATACATTCTGCAGTGTGATACTTCGATAGCTGATGAGCAATATAAGATCTTTATCAGGTTTAGGAAGTAGCCGTAGGTAACTGTGTAGCAAATCTTCCGGTACCTCAGCGTTCTGTGTGCTGATATTGAAATCCTCCACCACATTCATTATTCCTGTGTCGTCCAGTTGTTTTATGTGTTGATAATGTAGACCAGCGGTTTTCAACCGTTTTGAGTTCATGGCTCCCCTGACAAACTATTGTTTCGACATTTAGCCTAACTTTTTTCTTAGCAGGAGAGCTTTGGAAAAGCTTTTAAACAATGTAATTTTTAAATATAATTTAAAAAAAAATTCAATTGCACAATATGTGACAAAATTACACGTACAAGAAAAAAATATACACAAAGTGCACTATGAAAACCCTTACTATAAAAAAGAAAATAGCACAGATAAATTAGTTTCTTTCCTTTTTAAAAATATTTTTTGTCTGAAAATCATTTACTGATATACTGCACTCATCATTCAATCTCCAAAACAAAAAAACTGGTACAGTAAAACTGAAAAAAAAATGATGAATAGAGTACCAGTCACCTCAGTGTGAAACTTGAGCCTGCTTGTTGTTACACCGCTTGTCAAAACGTGGCACCAATTGAGATAAAGCTACCCTCATTTCCTTCTCCACATCAAATCTTGATTTTAACTTGGTTTTTATGACAGCCACTGCTGAAAACCCAGCCTCGCAGAAAAGGTGGTGGCAAAAGTAATTAATATCTTCAGTGCTCTATTGCCCAAGTGTGGGAACTTCTGTTTTACTGAATATCACAATTTTGGGGATGGAAACTTTGCTTGTAGTGAGGAGTCTGATGAAAGTTCTATTAGTTCTTCCCCTTCTGTAGTACTGAAGTCCGAAGGAGCATCACTACTGAAGGGATTTTGAATCCATTGCAAACTGTCACAGTTTTCAGGAAAGTATTTTTCAAAAAGATCACAGAGGTATGCAACTTTTAACAGGAAGTCAGTGTCCAGAAAGCACTTAGCACTGACATAGTTTTCTTCTTCAAGATAAGAATAGAGTTCCCGCCCAAGATCAAAAATGCGCGATAATACATTTCCTACGGAAAGCCATCGAGTGCTGCTATAAAATAAGAGAGACGTATGCTCAGCCCCCATATCGTGATAAATTTTACTGAAAAATCTGTTCATAAAGATCCTGTCGTAAATCTTGAATTCGGCGGCTGACAAAGGAATGGGCAAAAGCTGTTTTCCCACGGACTCTCCAACCATAATGGACACCATATCAATAGCACGTAGTAAAACGAATTCTTCTGCAATCGTGTGGGGTTTCTTACATTTTGCTACCGGGTATGCTACCTTGTAGGACGCTAGAAGAGCTTTACTTGAGATTGTCGCCTGCTTAGAAAATGCTACTTTTTCTTCTTTCATTTGGCTCAGCTTTCTAGAGAAATATTCTCTTGGTTTGTTACGTCATTCTTATGAACACTTTGTAAATGGCGCTTCAATTTGCTAGGCAGCATACATTCGACAAAGTGTATTTTGACACTCAAAACACTTGTGGACGCTCTTCATCGTTCACAAGAGTGCACGTGAAACCAAAATCTAATTAACCTTCGTTGTATTTTCTAAACTTACGTTTCCTTTCCTCGTTACAACTTTCTTTGTCATCCTCAACAAGTTCTCGCTTTTTACTAACAGTTGCAAAATTAAAATATTTTTCCATACGACACAATTAAAAACGTTTGAAAACAGAAAATCACCGTGTTACCTACTATGGTCGTGCGAGGAGAATGCGCGGATAGTTGATAGGCGGGTCGGGGGAGCGGGACTTCAAAGGCTTGCCAACATCAAAAGGGAAATTTCTTCGTGGTCACGCAGGTTGACAAACACCAAAAATGAAATTTCCTACAGCTCTGTGTTTTCTTTATAGCTAACAACGAAAACAATCCACGCCCAAACGTCACTCATGGCGCCCCAGAGCGCCGCGGCGAACAGGTTGAAAAACGCTGATGTAGACCATCAGGGCTTGGGAAGGAGTTTCTACTGGTTTCTAAAATGTGCATAATGCCACTTTTATACCAAATGTGGTCGACATATACATCACATTTTGTGTCATTCACTAAACATGATCCTTACTTTAGAGATAGGCGGATAGATGGATACACATATATATATACAAGTATATATATATATATATATATATATACAAGTATATATATATATATATATATATATATATATATATATATATATATATATATATATATATAGATAGATAGATAGATAGATAGATAGATAGATAGATAGATAGATAGATAGATAGATAGATAGATATACAGATAGATAAATAGATAGATAGATAGACAGACAGACAGATAGATAGATAGATAGATAGATAGATAGATAGATAGATAGATAGATAGATAGATAGATAGATAGATAGATAGATAGATAGATAGATAGATAGATAGATAGATAGATAGATAGATAGATAGATAGATAGATCAGTGTTAGTTTGTATTGTTCAGGGGAGTTTACTAACGTAAGTTTATATGTTTAAGGGCAAGAATTACACGAAAATTAAAATATAAGTTTGAAAGAAGCTATTGACTTATTTTAATTTATTAATAATTTAAATGAGCATTTTCTTTGTTGCTGCTCCATATCCGTATGAAGGTTGTGAGACATATTTCTTATTGTAAGTATTGTAATATTTATGGCTTCTATTTTTTTAAAGAATTCATTTTACAAGAGCAGGCTGAGTATTCAATGATTTTTCGATATTTGCATGTGTAACTTTTAATGTATAAAAATTATCAACATGTTACTGGGCATTTTCGTCGTACAACAAAACATGAGAGATAACTGAAACAGACTGCAATAACTTTTGTAAAAGAAGAGGGTCTTTTCCATTTTTCACTGCGACTCATTCTTCTTCTTTGATCCTTAGCCGCCGACCGTCAAAGCAGTCAGTGGCCATCACGCCTGGTGGCGTCTGGTAGGGCAACAACAAATTGATTCCACTTCGCTTGGTCGGTGGCCATCCTTCGTACGGTGCCCCACCTCTGGCTCATTCTTTGCATCTCAGCCTCCACAGTCCTCCGCCAAGTTGTTTTTGGTCGGATCCTCTTTCGTTTTCCTTCAGGGGTCCACAGCATCGGGGTGTCTTCTGAGGACATGGCCAACCCAGCTCCAGCGTCTGCCAGCTATGATTATGAGCATGTCCTCTTGCTTGCTCCGAGTAAGCAGATCTTGGTTGGTGATGGTATTCGGCCAAAAGATTCGGTGAATTTTTCTTAAGCATGTAGTATGAAAAGAGGACAATTTCGACATTTCCTTCCCTGTAACTCTCCAACATTCCGTACCATAAAGAAGCACAGAAAGCACCCAGCTCTGATACAATCTTAATTATGTCCTTGTGCTGTACTGAGAGGACTTCCAGATGTTGTTTAGACTAAAAAAGGCTGTTCTTGCTTTGTTCATTCTGTTGCTTGCTCCGCCGTCTGGTGTTACTATGCATCCTAGGTTTGTAAAGGTGTCTGTCAAAATAATAGACGGAAAGAAACAAAAATGGATAATGCGTTACCAATTCCGTTACAGTTGACAGTGAGAAGATTTACAGATTTTTATATAACTCAACACACTTTAGTCATAGAGAAAGAAATAAACATACAGATTAATCCAAATGTAAACTAGTTTGGATGCGAGTCACAGGCAACGACTACAACCCACAGAAGCCAGATCCAAGTCTCATATATGAGGTATCTGAGGAAGGTGACTGAAGTAACAAGAAGAGACATAGTCCACAACCAGACGATAAATAATGGCCTACAAATCCAACCGATGCAGACCCAAGTATAACAGTCCCAACTAACGGCCATGTCGCTAGAATGGGAGAAGATCGGCTACCCTGAAAAGTATGGGAAACTAAGAGCCAAGGATCCAGACCTCCAAAAGTCCGCTGGGAGGACAACATTGGACAATCTCTGAAGGACTGATAACTAGAATGGAACCAGGCAAGGAGGAAGACAGTCAATAGGATAGTATGGCACTCTCTCTTCCAAACCTCTACACCTCACGGTAGAAGAGGAACGACTAAGTAAGCAGTAAGTAAGTAAACTTTGAAGACTGAACGCCAAAGAGGCAGATCACATGGTCTGTAATTTTATACAGTGACACAAACTTTGAACTCTTTGAAACAGACATTACAAAAAATACAACAACAGAAGTAGTTTTGTATAAAGCAGTTATGCTAAACATCTTTCACAAAATTACTCCATGCATTAAAGTTAAGATATTTACAGGTTTGGCAGAATATAGACATCTAGTATAGATTTGCAGAAATAAAGCCGTCTATGAACAAAGGATATTTAACTCAGAACGTTTTCTTCATGTATTCACACATAAAACAAAACACTTAAATCATTCCGCTTAGCGTTTTTTATATAAAACTTGCAAAATTAACTTGTGTAGATAGTGCGACATTAGATTTATTAATAGTATTAAAAAGTATTAGTAGCGTTTGTATGTATGTTTATACCAGTGGCGTATCCTGGTAATGCGAGCTAGGCGTGCTGCTACTTGAAATGAATATGTACGCCTACTATTTAACTTCTTCCCCTCTTAATTTAAAAACCAACTATATTCAATTACGCAACGATAGTTATTAGGGTTATATGTCAATTATCTCCGAAATACTAATTAACTTACAACTTGAAACTCACTGTCACTGTAATAATCTGCATTCCCTGCAACTAACAAAAATTAATCACAAAAAACACTGGACGGACACAACCGATTTTTACAACTCGAGAGCTGCAAGACCACAGCACGCATGTTCGCATTGTATTTACGTATCTGGCCATGACCCCGAGCCAATAAACCAGTGTTCAGACGTGAATCCGAAAGGTGCCGCACGCATTGTGACGGAATTACCCGAGAAACATCGGGCGACTGATCCCAACCAATAAAAACTGCACTATAAAAAGCGTCTGGGAAACTGAAACTAGATTATACTCGTAGATTCTATGCGGGAAAATCCGTTTTCCTGGTGCGTGCGGTCCGAAAGCAGAACATTAGAAGAGAAATATTTTATAGAATAATAAATTAAATTTTTATTTTCCTTCGGACATAGTTGTGCGCAGCACGCACAGCACACATAGAGAATACGCCACTGGTTTATACTTATGTATGTGTATGCATGTATGCTTGAGCTTGTACCAACGCATGTTTCTTTGTCTTGTATTTGCAGCTACATTTCTTTATAATTGTTATGACTGAATTTTTTAATGTTTACTGTAAACAGATTCCCTTTGGAGAATTAAAAACATAACAATTTTTTTTTTTTTAAATGAGAAGGTTTGCTTTTGTCCGGAGTGAACCAGCTTACCTATTATCGTATTCACAAGTCAAAATCCAGATAAATAGCATCTCCATTTAAGCTTACTTTATCTGTAGTTTACTTTTAGTACTAGTTAATTGTTTTTAATATTAATTAGTGGTTAGTAGGATTCGTTAACTATTAGCTATAACTATTTCCTAGTTATCTACCCTTCCAAGATGGAGGTGAAATTCTTTTCTCACCTTAGACGCCGAAAGAAAAACATCAGGAATGTGTATATTTCGATGGTTAGTACCATGTTATGTTAAATTATAGAATAAAAGATACACCAGAGTATCTAGTGGTGTAGATATTTTCCTATAACTGACCTTGAAACCCTGGAATCGGTCGGTTGGATAGGAGGGTTGATCAGTGAGTTAACAATTCACTATCGTAAAACAAGCTATTGTTACCGAAACTACCAGGCTCGACAGTAAGCATGACTCACTCTAATATCTTGGGGGCTAAGGAGATTTTTTAAATTGGATACTGGAATGTAAGAACTATGTATCAAGACGGAAAATTGGAAGAAGTAATTAAAGAAATGGATAATTATAAGTTGGACATATTGGGTGTCAGCGAGTGTAAATGGACGGGGAAGGGCATAAAATATATTTCAGAAGAAAAAAAGCAAATTATATACTCTGGTAGTAATGATAATCGTCACACAGAGGGAGTAGCCATGTTAATGACACAGAAAGCAGCAGCATCGCTTATCAGCTGGGTACCTATCAATGAGAGGCTAATATTAGCTAGATTTCAGACACGATTTTTCAAGCTCTCAATTGTACAATGTTATGCACCAACTAACGACGCTCTTGATACCACATAAGATGACTTCTATGAAGCACTTCTAAGTACCATCAACACAATACCCAAGCATGACATAATAGCAGTCATGGGCGATTTTAACGCCAAAGTAGGTGACAACAACGATGGAGTACAAAGATATCTCAGTACTCATGGCATAGGCTGTATGAATCAAAATGACGAAAGACTTCTAGAACTTTGTGAAATATCAAACCTCGTTGTGGCAGACACCATCTTTCCACATAAGAATATCCACAAGATAACATGGAATTCACCTGATGGCAGAACTAAGAACCAGATAGATCACTTCTGCATAAGAGCAAAATTTCGCTCATCAGTTCAAGACGTCAGAGCATACAGAGGTGCAGAGATCGGAAGCGATCATAACCTCTGCATAGCTAAACTGAGATTTAAACTGAAGAAGTTATACCAACAGAATAAAAATAGAAGAATAGATGTACACAGACTGCAATCAAATGATATAAAGGAGGAATATAATGTCAAAATGAACAACTATTTCGATGCTTTAGGCAAAATTGACAACGATATCACCACCAAGACAATCGATACTAAATGGGAACAACTGAGAACAGCAATGACAGAAGCAGCAGTAGCGACCACCGGATACCTAGTACATAAAAAGAAAAAATGGATGAGAGAAGATACTTGGGATAAAATACAAGAAAGGAAAACAGCAAAACTTAAACTACTAGCGGCAAGTACACATAATGCAGTTGAATCTTGCAAACTAACTTATAACTTGTTAAATAAAGAAGTGAAGACAAAAACTCGAAGAGATAAAAGACATTTCATCAATGAACTGGCCGTAGAAGCTGAAAATGCTGCAAGAACTGGTAATAGTAGGTGCCTTTATCAAATTACAAAACAACTATGTCACCAGCCTACTGCTATGGAAACACCTGTTAAAGGTAAACTAGGGAATTCAATACCAACAGAAAAAGAACAAATGAAGAGATGGGCTGAGCACTTCATGGAGGTGCTAAACAGACCACCACCAACAGTAACACCTGATTTTAATAATGAAACACCCACAACCACCTTGCCAATAACTTGCGATGAATTCACGTTGGACGAGATCAAACAAGCCGTTAAAAGATTAAAAAATTTTAAAGCTGCTGGAGTTGACGAAATTTCAGGGGAAATGATTAAAGCATTTAATGACAACATCCTCTTGAGAATTTTAGATATTATAAATGAAGTATGGAGAGAAGAACAACTACCACAACAATGGAAAGACAGTATTATTGTAAAGTTACCGAAGAAAGGTGATCTATCAGACTGTAATAACTGGCGTGGTATATCTCTATTATTAGTACCTGGAAAATTATTATGTTGCATGATGTTAGAAAGACTTAAATTGCATGCTGACGAAAAGATCAGAGAAGAACAAGCGGGTTTCAGGCCGAAACGATCATGTATTGATCAAATATTCACACTAAGAACAATTATAGAAGAATCAGTGGAAAGGCAATCGCCACTTATTATCACCTTCGTCGATTTTCAAAAAGCCTTTGATAGTCTACACCGCCCATCATTGTGGAAGATACTTACAATCTATGGTTTTCCAACAAAATATGTGAATATAATCAAAGCGCTATATGACAATGCAAGATGTTGTGTTAGAACAAATAAATGGAATACAGAATGGTTTACAGTAGAAACAGGGGTGAAACAAGGCTGTATTATGTCACCACTACTTTTTGGAATAGCTATTGATTGGGTTATGAGAAACTATACCCACAATGAACAATTAGGTATAAAATGGACAAATGGAAAATTCCTGGGGACCTGGATTTCGCAGATGATGTAGCATTCTTAAGTTCAACACCAAGACAATCCCAAGAAGCAATAAATAATTTGTGTCATCTCTCGGTTAAAATAGGTCTCCAAATAAATGCCTCTAAAACTAAAGCTATGAACTTTTCTAACGAGACCTTTGATATCATCTTGAACGGGGAAAAAATACAGAAAGTTGAAAGTTTCAATTATTTAGGCAGTAAAATGACGCTGGATGGTGACACAACAAGAGAAATCCATACTAGAATTGCTTTGGCAGCTAGCGCCTTCAATAGATTATCTAACATTTGGAAATTACGATCATTGAATATACATACCAAGCTTCGTCTGTTTAATTCAAATGTTATCTCAGTGTTAACATACGGCTGTGAGAGTTGGAAAATAACAAAATCATTGGAGAACAAGCTGAATACATTCGAGAACAAATGTCTTAGAAAACTCATGAACATCAGTTGGAAAGAATTCAAGACTAATCGACAAATAAGAGAAGACTCTAGGCAGAAATATGTCTGCGACTATATAAGGAAAAGACGATGGTCATATATCGGTCATGTCCTACGAATGCAAAACAACAGAATACCACTACAGGCGCTCACTTGGGTTCCTGAGGGTAAGAGGAAAAAAGGAAGACCAAAAGAAACACTCAGAAGAACAATAATAAGAGAAGGAAGAACGTTGGGCAATAATGTGCAAGAGCTAAGAGGAGTGGCGTCACAACGAACAACCTGGATAGCACTGGTTTCTGCCTTATGCGCCGTGTTTGGTGCTTAAAGAATTTCTTATTATTATTATTATTATAACTATTTGTTAAATAAATTGAATTAATCGGTAGTGTCCTGTGTATCCCATTGACCATTTCCTGTCGGTCAGAGCCAGTTCTTTAAATGAGTATGTCATCTGCTAAAGCGAAGTTGGCGGAATGGAGGCTACTTTTGCTGTGTAGATGTTTAACAGCATCGGTGATAGTGGAGAACCTTGGGGTGGTCCGGGACAAATACACATAGGTTCTGATGTCTATGTTCTCAAGTGTAATACAAAAGGTCTCTCAGATATGGCAGCTGCTATCCATCGTGTTAGCCATGGGTTAACACTGCACGTCATTAAACACTTCATTAACGTCACATATATTTCTCACTATTAACCTAAGATATTTGATTATATCTCTCTTCTCTCCGGAAGTCTTACCTCTCTTCATATTTCCATTAATGACTAGCGTTCTCTATTTTCACATTTCTCATTCATATTCTGTCTAAACTCAAGACATTCTCTATTTCCATACTCGCGACAATTATTATACGCAGGGCTAGGATTTTAATGACCTAACATTTGCTAGAAAATGATCAATAAAAAATGTATTTATGACCGAAAAAAAAACCCCAAAACAGTCGTATAAAATACGAGGATGACCTAAAAGAAAATTTTTCTTTTTTTAGTTTAAGAGCTAAACCAAAATTATTTTGTAGCATTAAAAGATGAAAATAAAGGACAAAAAACAAAACTAAAACGAGCTTAAAAATATAATCACATTTTTATTTCCTGTTACAGTGTCATACTGTTACCTTCATGTTACAGTGTCATACTGTTACCTTCATGTTACAGTGTCATACTGTTACCTTCATGTTACAGTGTCATACTGTTACCTTCATGTTACAGTGTCATACTGTTACCTTCATGTTACAGTGTCATACTGTTACCTTCATGTTACTGTGTCAAACTGAAACCTTCATATTACTGTGACAAACTGAAACCTTCATATTACTGTGTCAAACTGAAACCTTCATGTTACAGTGTCAGACTGAAACCTTCATGTTACTGTGTCAAACTGAAACCTTCATATTACTGTGTCAAACTGAAACCTTCATGTTACTGTGTCAAACTGAAACCTTCATGTTCAGTGTCAACTGAAACCTTCATGTTACCTTCATGTTACTGTGTCAAACTGAAACCTTCATATTACTGTGTCAAACTGAAACCTTCATGTTACTGTGTCAAACTGAAACCTTCATGTTACTGTGTCATACTGTTACCTTCATGTTACAGTGTCATACTGTTACCTTCATGTTACAGTGTCATACTGTTACCTTCATGTTACTGTGTCAAACTGAAACCTTCATATTACTGTGTCAAACTGAAACCTTCATGTTACTGTGTCAAACTGAAACCTTCAAATTAACAAACACAATCCAGAAAAACAAAACAAGTGAAAAAATATAGATAAATACTTAACGTTTTTACAATTTCTGTGCCAAACTGAAAGTAAATGTTATTAAGAAATAACGTGCAGTCTAAGACACATTTTCGCACAATGACACCTTAACAATGCAACTTAAATGTTCGCTGTGTTTGTGACAAACTAAAAATTATATTTTTATTAACAAAATAATTCCTTACTTAAAAAACAAACACACACACAAAAGGCAAACAATTATAAATAAATATTTTTACTATTTCTATGTCAAACTGAAGGTTTATATTTGATGAGTTCAGAATTACTGTAGCGAAAGGTTTTTATGAGTATAGGGGTCAGTAGTAGTTACTGAAAGAACAGAAAAGAATTATGTCTGAAAGAGTATAGTCCCCGTGTCAGAAAAGAGCACTGGAATCACAGGATAGTCACGGCTGTGAAGGTCTCAATTTCAGATAGTAATCAGATTAAAGTTACAGCCTAAGATGGCACCTTTGCTATGTAACTAACCTATGATAATCAACAATTCCATAAAAACTCAAGTGCAACAATATAAAATTGATAAGTCAGAGGATTACAATTACTGAATCATTTATTACGTAGATCTATCTTTGGTTTTCGTCTTGTGCAATTATAAATGATGAAAAATGATGAAATTGGATGAAATAAAATATTAATTTCACACTTATTCAAAAGCGGAGTTGTAATTATCAATTAGACAAAAAGTTCTTCAAAATAAACAGAATGTTCCTTCAAATTTCCTTTAAAACTAAATGTCACGTCTTGAATCTTGGCGTGGAACAGTTATTATCATAACACTTATATTTGTCTTTTGATCTTTACTTTTGACCGCGCAAAATGGTTGGTGAATATTCACACATATTTTACTCAGCTTCAGTGTTCTGGTACAGCTCTTCTGGTCCACACAAGTAATACTCACAGTAGTTGGTTATTGAATCTGCACTAGGCTAACCAACACCTGATGGAGCCTACCACATGAACAGAATCACACCGAGGTGCTCCTTATTGTTGAAATGATTCACGAGTGGATTTCAGTTCGAGATCCTGCTGTTCCAAACCAGAACAGTGAAATGGAACAAATTGTGACGTGTGACTAATCTTTGGACGTAATGGCGAACAAGTCTACATATCAGTGAGTGACGGTGTTCAGATTATTACACGTGTATGTATGACACATGGACCTGTTCTACTGGCAGTATAACATAGACATGACATGTGTCTAACTGTAATACATTTTCGTAAATAAATATAAATAAACTGTTAGTGCAAATCACGATGCTGCAATCGCCTTCCACAGTTATAGTAGCTTGCAGTCATCTATAGAAGTATTCTTATGGATTATAAGCTTCTGAACATTCCTGATTGTCCATTCCGGCTTAACCATGACAAGTATCGTGTTCGTTTCGTCATCCACAAATTAAATTCAAATTTAGTCCCCACAACTCGATTAAACTTATTTAACCTAAAATTAATATGAATTTATTACAATATATATAATTATAAACCTACATACCCTCTAAGAATTGGTGATGATTTGAGTTGCCCCGCACGCAGATGGAGAAATATGTTTTCCAGGCACATTGCTATCTCAACCTCCAGAAGTCTGTCTATGTTCTGATTTTATTTTGTGCTCTGAACGATTTTGAAAGAACCTCCGCTTGCTTTTATAGGCTGAGCGCGGACGTAATAAATACACTGTGCAAACTATAGGCTTAATTTCCGTTTCTCTCGCTGATATGGGGAATCTGTAATCAGCATGGTCCATAAATCGTGCTAGTCGTGTTCAACCAGATTATGGATCACTGTCATCCATGTCTCCTTTTTATTTGTACGATCGTTAGCTTCTTGTATATAAATGGTTGTCCATAATAGGTTTTGTCTTCGAATTATTGTTAATTTCTGAAGTCGATCGACATGATTCCAACGCATCTGGTCCAATTACGCTCGAATACCTCCTAAACGCAATAACGTAGCAATATGTCCTTTGACATCCATATAGTTAGCCTTCTTCTTCGACAAACAAGACTAATATCATGTCTTTCCGTCTCTCCAATCTCTTTTTATCTACGTCTACGTATACCTATGCACACATTTCTTTACACGCCATTACAAACCATGTCCCCGGCGAGAGAGAGAGAGAGAGAGAGAGAGAGAGAGAGAGAGAGAGAGAGGTGATTGCATTTGATTGACTGATACTTTCTGCCAAGAACAGTCAAGACATGTGTTTACATCACGCTACAATTGCAATGCACAATAAAAATCATGTGCAGATTTTCAAATAAAATAAATTATGAAATAAAACTTTGCATAGTTTTGGCGAGATGCTCACCATTCAACAAAGATAAATGGGCTGTTGGTTATTTTAGGGCAACATTTGTTTTCAGGGGTTTACGGAAAATTATTAAATAACATAGAGAAAACAGTGAAGTAGAGAAAACAGTGAAGTAGAGAAAACAGTGATGTAGAGAAAACAGTGAAGTAGAGAATACAGTGAAGTAGAGAAAACAGTGAAGTAGAGAAAAATGTGGAAGGAAAACAATATGTAAGAACATTTTAACACTAAAAAATGCCAACTTTTATTGAATAATACGCAAATATACACAGTAATGACTCAAAAAAGAACAAATACTGCCTTAAAATTAAGGAAATATTGCAAAAAACATTCCATCAATGGCAAAAAATGCAAAACAATGCTCTTAAAGCTTAGTTTTTTTTTTTAAAGAAACAAATTTATGTTCAACTGAGCAATGTTTCGTTTATGTCTCCCCCCCCCCCCCCCCCCAAAAAAAAAACAACAACAAAACGAGGTTATAATCATCCACTAGGTTGTCACAAAATTAACCGTGATACAACGTTAAAATATCTCCAATGATACAACGTAGGGATAAAAACTAATGCGTAAGCTGCTAGAATACATGATCGCCCACGCCGCGGGTCATCACCCGCCATGGAAATTAAATTGTTAGACTTGACGGCAAAACGGAACGGGATGAGAACGGAGATCAAAAGGAAAAATCTGACTGAACGCGTGCTTGAAACTAGCGAGGCTAAAAGGACGCAAATTGGTGGGGCAAGGAGGAAAAAGTCACGTTCCCCAATTTGACATAAAGTAAAGAAATCGACAAAAGGGACCTTGGATATTATACGCCACAGTCATTTATTGGACGCTTTTGTGATAACTTAGCCCGTTTAATTGAATGCAGTGATGAGAAGATTCTAGAAAATATTTGAAAAGTAACTTTTCTTAATAATAATGTTAGGAATATAAAACCTAGCTGGCCGGATGGCCCATCTTGAGCAGTGAAATAATATGCTTTCATTTATACAGACGGACAGATAATAAGAAAGATATTGACAAAAGACTGTGTTGTTCATATCAGCGAACGTCTGCATTGAGATAAAACATGTCACTAATTTTCAAAAAATTGTGGCCTCGAAGACGCAGGTGCTAAAATCTAGTTGGAATGAAGAGACGGGGTGGGATGGTGAATTGTGGCTAAAAATAACTTTAAAGGCAAAATTGTGTAGGGGAAGGCAGGGTTGGTTCAAAAAACAAGTGTGCTTTTTGTGAAACGCAAGTAGAGACGGATGGACCAACAGACAATAAGGCATACTTGACTGAGGGATGACTGAAATGACTTTTTGGTAGGATATTTGAATTTGAAAAAAAGAAAAGGCAGTGATTGGCCATAGATGAATATATTATCGGCGCTCAGACGCGCATTTTGTGCCATTCAGTATTAGTTGTCCTTGTAGACACAGTGAATTATCAAGTGGTGAAATTCCCAGAAGCTATTGAAGTATTTAGAGGGACGCCATCATAAGGCCAGCAGCTCAGCTGAGTTTTGCTAGCATTTATTTAACTGTGTACTATATTCATAATTCTGGTAAGACCGAAATTATTTCTTTGTACATTTTAATATTTGTTTAAGGTGTCGAGTGATTTGATACTGCAATAGCATAAACTGTTCCTTACAACAAGTAAGGGTTCGCTCTAGACCCCCCGCCCCAGTTCAGGGTCTAGAGACAAATAAAATACATAAACTCCAGCAAGGATTATGAAGGACAGATCAAGTGTTGAGATCAGTGAAACATCACACCTATCCTATTTTATGGCAGGAAGCTAATGAACATATTTCAGAATCTGTAGTCTGGGAGAACTTATCCTATGTGAAACCAAATTGGTAAGCTGTGTTGTTTGGTCAGAAAGATCTGACCCGTCTAGGTGTTGTTGTTGTTGTGTAGTGTTGTGTCCAGAAATGGTTAGAGGATGGAATTCTGACACATGAATAATACTTTGATTGCAGAGCTGTGAGTTTCAGTTGGCACCAAGGCGGTGTCAAATGAGTTGTTGATTATTACCAGAGTGGACCCGTGCAGTGACATTTTGTCAGAGCAGCCTATTATAGCCCCCAAGCACGGAGAGGTGGGGCCACCAACCTTCTGATATTGCCCCAAGCACGGAGAGGTGGGGCCACCAGACTTCTGATATTGCCCCCAAGCACGGAGGGGTGGGGCCACCAGATCTCAGCACCAGAGCTACACCTTCAAGTTACGTGAGCGCCTGGTCTGCTGAGAATTCACCAACTCAACTTATTTGCTAACACACCCATAAAAATTCCATCCAATAACTGGACAATGTGTAGTCACCTTAGACAGGGAGTGATGAGACCACCCCAACAACACATCCATTAAATTTTCTCCCAAAATAGATTAATACTATAAGCAGTAATAATATTAACTAGTCTAGTAACATATATATGTACACACCTTGCATTTATTATGTAATATTCATGCATTTCTTTCATAATTGCTAAACTTTTCATATGTTCTGGCCAAAATAAAACCTTGGTCCAGAACAAATAAATGTAAGAAAATTACTATCAAAAATTTTATACACTTGAGTTAGTTCAGTGTATTATAACAGTTATTAATATTAGTGGACTTAGTAAATATCTGTGTGTGTGTCTGTAAACTACCACAACACATTACATATCATTACCCTAGACATTTAACGTAGCCACATTCATTAGTACAAAAAAAGATAAGTGTGAGGTCGTAGTGGTAGCAAGAAGGGCCTTCTGACAATTCACAGCTACATTTTATCTCAGGAGCCTTCACAGCTGATCTCATGCATCACACGTAGTAATATCACCATCATACAATACCATCAAACCCACTACATAGGTCAAGTGCTACAGCAACCGTTTCTTGTTAACCTGGAATCTCTCGTACACATCGTACACAAATGCTTCAGCCTTACCCCGTGTTACTTTTATGGGTCTATAACTATCGAGGGTATCAGGAACGATGTGCGTATTTTCAAGGTGGTTCATTACTTGTGTAGAATCTTATCTTTTCAAGTAATTTACCATATACATTCTGTAGTGTAATTCTTCAATAGCTGATGAGCAGTATGAGATCTTTGTCAGGTTTAGGAAGTAGCCGTAGGTAACTGTGTAGCAAATCTTCCAGTACCTCAGCGTTCTGTATGCTGATATTGAAATCCCTCACCACATTCATTATTCCTGTGTCGTCCAGCTGTTTTAAGTGTTGAAAATGTAGACGAGCGGTTTTCAGCCTTTTTGAGTCCATGGCTCCACTGACCAGCTACATTCTTTCTGTGGCTCCCCTGTGGGATAACTGGTTAAATACTCAAGGGATGTTTTGACATTTAGCCAAAATTTTTTTTAGCAGGAGAGCTTTGGAAAAGCTTTTAAACAATGTAATTTTTAAATGTAATTTAAAAAAAAGCAGTTGGACAATCTGTGACAAAATTACACGTACAAGAAAAAATATACACAAAGTGCACTTTGAAAACACTTACTATAAAAAAGAAAACACCACAGATAAAGTAGTTTGTTTCTAACATTTTAAAAAAAATATTTTTTTCTGAAAATCATTCACTGATATACTGCACTCATGATTCAATCTCCATAACAAAAAACTTGAACAGTAAAACTGGAAAACAATATGATGAATAAAGTACAAGTCATCTCAGTGTGAAACTTGAGCTTGCTTGTTGTTACACAGCTTGTCAAATCTTGGCACCAATTGAGATACAACTACCCTCATTTCCTTTTCCACATCAAATCTTGATCTGAACTTGGTTTTTATGACAGCTACTGCTGAAAACCCAGCATCGCAGAAATAGGAAGTTGCAAAAGGAATTACTATCTTCAGTGCTCTCTTGCTAAAGCGTGGGAACTCCTGTTTTACTGAATACCAAAATTGTGCGAATGCCATAGATGGAAACCTTGCTTGTAGTGAAGAGTCTAATAAAAGTTCTATTAGTTCTTCCTCTTCTGTAGTACTGAAGTCCTAAGGGATATCACCACTGAAGGGATTTTGAACACGTTGAAAACTGTCACAGTTTTCAGGAAAGTATTTTTCATAATGAACACTGAGTTGAGATAGGTGTCCGTGAATTATAGAAACAACTTCTGCACTAAAATCTATTTCATTGTTTGTAATGAACTGCTGCAAACCTAGGAAGTAGTCCCTTTCTCAACCTTCATTGATTTTTCATTTTCAAAGAAGAAGCTTCTTTTTGAAGGTCTAAACTTTGTTAATAAGTTGAATCAAATGAGTTTCACTTCGTTGCAGAGACTTATTCAACGAGTTCAACTTTTAAAAAAGATCACAGAAGTGTGCAACCTTTAACAGGAAGTCAGTGTCCAGAAAGCACTTAGCACTGACATGGTTTTCTTCTTCAAGATAAGAATAGAGTTTCCGTCTAAGTTCAAAAATGAGCGATAATACATGGAAAGCCATCGAGTGCTGCTATAAAATAAGAGACGTATGCTCAGCCCCCATATCGTGACACATTTTCCTGAAACATCTAGCTCTATGAGGTTGAGTTTTAATAAAGTTCACCACATTTATGACAGTTTGCAGAACTTCTTTCACATCAACACTCAAATGATGTGAAGCCAGTGCTTCTCTATGGATAATACAATGGGTCCAAACAGCATCAGGAGCTTTGCCTCGGAAGAGGGCTTGTAGGCCACTGTAACAGCCCGATATTGATCGAGCACCATCGGTATACACACCAACACAATGAACCCAGTCTATTTTATTTTCCGCCATCAAGTTGTCCACAATTTTAAATATATCTTTTCCTGTCGGACCTGCATTTATGTCCTTACAAAAAAGAAGATCTTCCACCATTTCGTTTTTTTCATCAACTAACCGCACATAACAGATTAAATGAGCATCTCTATTGCTATCTGTGGCCTCATCAAGCTGCAAAACAAAGTCCTTCCCCCTCATTTTTTCTATAATCTGTTCATTAAGATTGTGACAGACGAACTCAGCTGACCCCGATTGACCCTGAAGCGTTGGATGATATAGTACGACCCTTTGTAACGACCTCTTCGTATAGCATCAGTGCCCCCGAATATATTGTAACTTTTCGTCAAACGGGATTTTTTTCACCTGGACTCATTAGCTATGTAACCTTTCCACGCAGACGGTCAACACGTTTGCTGATTATTATGTGGACAGTTTATCTACCGTTCATTCTGGTCATCGCATTGATTTAAGGAGAGATTAAATCACGCCCCCGGATATCTCTTGAGCAATCATATGCAGGTATTTTCATTAACTTGGCCAGTGGAGGGCGTTGCCAGCATCAAACGATAGTAGCGACCACGATCAAAGAGACTGGGGGAGATCTCAGGAAGGACTGGAGGCATGCTATCAAAGGCAGTAGTGGTCCCTGAAACGAGCGACGCATGTTTCCTGCCAGTATTTCGCATCTCGGTGTTAAACACGAAACCGAACGCAGTGGGAGCGAACGGGAAATCCGACGCGCAAGCAGCAGCGGAGATACGAGAGACCAGGGGCGGCATCTCTCTTTAGTCTGGCGGTCAGATCCCCAAAAGTCTCCTGAGATAAAAAAAATGTCAAAATTTCACATGTCCCCCCAATGTTGCATTCCAGTTGTAGATATACAGACCATGAAGAAATGCATGTTATCACTCGTTGGCCAGAACTTGACAGAAGCACTAGCGATATTGAAATCTTGTTATAGATTTTCCCCTGGATTTTCATATATATGCAGTGAATTCTATTTTGTGCAAAACGGTAAAATATAACTGTGTCTAGTGATCAGTGGTCTAGTTTATTCATTCTATTTCACTGGATTTTGTGTTAATTTAAATTTATTAAATGAAACCATCTCAATAGTTCCCAGTTGTAAATGTAATGGTATACCTGTTATATTATTTCCAAAAATAACGGAAACAACATCAAATGAACAAACTTTGCTGCGGGATGGACATTCGGAGTCTGTGGCTCGTATGACTGTCAGTGGTGAAAGCCGAAAGGAAGCCACTGACATGAAAACGGATGTCCTGACCGCAAAACAGGATACAAGAATAGGATTTTGGAATGTCAGGACAATGTACGAGACAGGTAAACTAAGACAGGTCACGGCAGAAATGAGAAACTATAGGTTACACATCCTAGGGATAAGCGAGAGCAGATGGACAGGGGCAGGAAAAGTTAAAACAGCAACAGGAGAAATAGTACTTTACTCTGGAAGAGAGGATGGACAGCACAGTGAAGGCGTAGCTATTATTCTACAGAAAGGGATAGAAAGGACATTACTGGAATGGAAACCCATCAACAACAGACTGATACGATTGAGATTGAGAGGGAGATTCACCAACACTACAATAATACAATGCTACGCACCAACGAATGATAGCGATGAGGAGGTCAAGGATGAATTCTATCAACAACTGCAGAAAGAAATGGAGGACACACCTAGATATGATCTTGTTATAGTAATGGGAGACCTCAATGCGAAAGTTGGTACACACAATACATATAATGAAAGAACAATGGGGAAATGCGGCAGCGGAATAGCAAACGAAAATGGGGATAAGCTAATAAGTTTCTGTAGCATTAACAACCTGGTCATTGGAGGAACACTTTTCCCACATAAGGAAATTCACAAGTTAACATGGGAATCCCCAAATGGTCGGGACAGAAACCAGATAGACCACATCATGGTTAACGGTAGATGGAGACATGCATTACAAGATGTGAAGGTAAGAAGAGGTGCAGATGTGGGAAGCGATCACCATTTAGTAGTTGCAAAACTGAAAGTGAAACTAAGAAGGGCTGGACCAACTGTAACTACACAGAAAAGGTTTTACATCAGCAAATTGAAGGACCCCCTTACCAGAAAAGCTTTTGCGGCCGACATTAAGAAACGATATCAATTTGCCAAAAGCCAGGAAAAGACATTGACTGATGATATAGACCAGAATTTTAACACCATTTCAACAATATATAAGGAAAGTAGCAAATCATGCTTAGGATTCCAGGAAAGGAAGAAGCAAGACTGGATAACACCAGAAACACTAAACACCATAAAGATGAGAAAGGAAATGAAAAGAAAGAAAACAGAAGCGAAGTCCCCCAGGTTAAAGCAACTATATAGCGAACAGTACAGTCAACTGGACAGGGAAGTTAAACGCCAAACCCGAGCCAACAAAAGGAATTTCCTAGACGATCTTGCAAAACAGGCAGAAGAGGCAGCACTGAGAAATGAACAAAGCACAGTATACAAAATAACTAAATTCATCAGCGGAAAACAAGGTGCAAACAATATTACATTAGTAAGAGATAAGCAAGAAAATCTCATCAAGACAGCAGAGGGACAGGAAACAAGATGGGCAGAGCACTTCAGAGAAACTCTGAACAAGGAAATACCAGAGACACAATTGAATGTTCCTGAGGCTGAAAACGATCTAGATGTAAATACAGACATTCCACGAAAAGAAGAAATCATCACAGCAATCAAAGGGTTAAAGAACGGTAAAGCTCCGGGCCATGATAACTTAAATGCAGAGCTATTTAAGACAGACCCTGAGCTAGCAGCAGAACTATTAGAACCACTATTTGCACAAGTGTGGAAAACGGGGACAACACCATCAGAGTGAAACAAAGGAATAATTGTCAAATTGCCCAAGAAGGGAGATCTTTCAGACTGCAATAATTGGAGAGGAATCACTCTTCTCTCAGTTCCCAGCAAAATACTAGGCAGGATAATTATACAGAGAATTTCAAAGGCAGTAGACTACAAACTGAGGAAAGAACAAGCAGGATTTAGAAAGAACAGAAGATGTGTAGACCATATATTCACTCTCAGGAACATTATAGAGCAGTGCTCAGAATGGCAAAGACAGCTTTACATAAATTTTGTTGATTTTGAAAAGGCTTTTGACAGCATACATAGGGACAGTTTATGGAAAATACTGAGGGCTTATGGAATTCCAAGCTGCATAGTGTCAATCATAAAAAGCCTCTATGCCAACTTTACGTGTAGTGTTGGGCAGAGCAACCTAACCTTCGAGGTGAAGACAGGAGTACGACAGGGATGCCCCTTATCAACCACTCTATTTTTAACAGTCATAGACTGGGTGATGCGCCAGACAACAGAGGGCAGTCCAAGAGGAATAAGATGGACTACATTTTCAACATTGGAAGATCTGGAATATGCAGATGACATTGCACTGCTGGCACATTCACATCAACACATCCAGGAAAAAACGGATAGACTTAATAAATTTAGCCAGCAGGTGGGCTTGAACATCAATTTAAAGAAGTCTGAGGTCATGACGCTCAATGTGAGCAACCCTGAGCCCATATCAGTAAGGAATCAGCAACTGGTACAGACAGATACCTTCACATACCTAGGAAGCATAGTAACACCAGACGGTGGGGCAGGCAAAGACATCAACATCAGAATGAATAAGGCAAGAACAGCCTTCTTTAGCCTAAATAACACCTGGAAGTCCTCCCAATACAGCACAAGCACAAAATTAAGATTATACCAGAGTTGCGTGCTTTCTGTGCTTCTCTATGGTGCGGAATGCTGGAGAGTCACAGAGAAGGAAATGTCAAAATTGTCCTCTTTTCACACAACATGCCTATGAAAAATTCACCGAATCTTTTGGCCGAATACCATCACCAACCAAGATCTGCTTACTCGTAGCAAGCAAGAGGACATGCATACCATCATAGCTGGCAGACGCTGGAGCTGGGTTGGTCATGTCCTCAGAAGAGACCCCGATGCCATCACAAGAACAGCTATGCTTTGGACCCCTGAAGGAAAGCGAAAGAGAGGCCGACCAAAAACAACTTGGCGGAGGACTGTGGAGGCTGAGATGCAAAGAATGAACCAGAGTTGGGGCACTGTACGAAGGATGGCCACCGACCGTGCAAAGTGGAATCAATTTGTTGTTGCCCTACAAGACGCCACTAGGCGTGATGGCCACTGACTGCTTTGACGGTCGGTGGTTAAGGATCGAAGAAGAAGAAATGTTAAAGTAACTTTTAAAGTCGCGAAGGAATTTATAATTAATAAATTTAGTTAAGTCCTATATATATAGATGTGAGGTTTAACCATTAGAACTCGCGCAGTGTTTATTAAATACATAATTAAATACGCGAGGGTATATATAGTCTTAACGGGAAATTCATTGCACTGTAGAATGTTATTTGATTTTTCGGTATTTTACATGTCTTTTTCTTGATTATACAGAGTGATCGTAACCTTTGCGATCCCAGCATAAAGAAAGCAATAAAGAAATAATACATCTTAAAACTTCCAGAGATATTGATGAAACATTTTTTTAAATTAAATCTTGTGGCGGTTCGATGCGGCCTAGCTATCATAATTACATAAAATAAAGCCTACACAAGAACATTTAAATAAATCATCAAATTAACTTACAATCGGTAAGATAATCTGGAAGATGAACAGTGCCAGTAGCGATATTTTATTTACTGCTCTGTTGTGAGAGAGTACCTATTTACCTGAACTGTGGCTTGGCCTATTTTTCCTCACTGGATTTAAACCATAACGGTCAGTTGCTATCATCACGCATTGAAGGAATTTTACCTCCAGCAGCGAAATTAAAGAGACCTCATTTTCACCCCTGTATTGAATTGTGTCAGCGCTATCCCATAGACTCCTTTTTATATAATAAAACATAAGAACTCTTAGTCTTCAAGTCCGGCGATTAGTGGGAATATTCGCTATCAGCAAACCTCGCTACATCTGTGGCGGGACATCGAAGTACTAGACATTTTCACGTGTCAAGAGTAATTGTTGTTTATATAATTCTATGGATTGTCTGATGCTGCAATCGGTAAGTGTGTGTGTGTGTGTGTGTATGAGTGTGGATCCTCACACGCGTGCATGAATGACAGGAAATCTAATTGTTTTTTTGCAAACCATTTGTTAACTTGCCTACCGGGCAATACATTTTCTGTATACCCCGCATTGTTTCTTTAAGTGGGATATTTTTTTAACTCTGTTTAACCGCCTCCCTTTCAATTGCTTAGTAAAAGGGAAGAACGATTGGGATAACAGTATTTTTTTCTACCACCCATACCTAATATTGTAACCCCTCTTTCAGAGTAATTAACTTTACTGTTAGGTTACATTACCTATGTTCCTGATAATTATCTATCTTTGGACTGGGTTTATCTTTGTATAATGCAAGCGGGAAGGGCTTAGTCGATACCAATCTTCTTCACCCCCCCCCCTCCCCTCACCTTGTTAGTTGTATTTTCTGTACTTATGATAATTTTTATGTAACACTTGATATTTGTTTGTGGTTTGATTGTTAAGGTTAATAAACATCATAAACTTATTAAGTACTGTGTTGGAAATACCCAAAGCCCAACATTTCCCCTATTTGTTCAATATAGTTTGTATCCACGTGCGTCTGTGTGTTTGAAGCACCAAATCGGTGTAAGCGCAGGTGTGTGTCTGGAAACTGGCAAATAATTGTTTGACCAGGAGGGATGAAGAGAACATTGAGAGAAACGATTTGTCGTAAATAAGTCTGTTTTTACTCTCCCCAGCACACTGTGAAGCAATTATTTACTCTCTACAATTTCTATCACTGAGCTTTCATCATCATTCTCCACTCTAAATCGGACCACTAATTCTAAGACTCTTTCTCTCAAAATAATTTACGGCAATATTTGTGGGCTGGTCCTGGGATCTTGAGCTACATTTGAGGCAATCGCATAGCCGGGATAAAGATATTTTTTAGTCTGATTAAGTCTGGGTCTAACTAGATAGAGTGTGAATGATCTGTCTTTGTGAAGTAGGGAAAAAATAATTAATTACACCTCTAGACAACGCCTTTTAGTATTTGGGTCGTCCACACAGCATATTTACAGGTTGTTTTCTTTCCACAGCAGTAGAACGTACGGATAAACACAAATATTTGTTATTTAAATTATTCTCTGGCAGAGAAACATTACGTTTTTCTTTATAAGATTTGCTGGGATTGCGTGATTGTTTTTACAGTCACTAAAGGTTTTTTAAAGTTAAAAAGAGTTGAGCTTAGCTAAAGACGCCTTGTTCTGACTTTTTAAGTCTAGTTAACACGTCTCTTCTCATAAACTGACTTCAGGGGCGGAGCTTTTGTAGTGGAGAATTAAAATTTCAGGGAAAATTTTTTTTCTTTTAAATTGTTTTAATATAAATTTTTCTCTACTGTTAGCAATAGTAGATTTTTTTCTAGTGTAACTTACCATTTTAACGTGGCATAGTCGCTTGCGTTAAGAGTCTTAACTGACAATAATAGCAGCGATAAGTTTGCATATTAGGAGGTAATACAAGTAAATTTATTTTATTTGAAAATCTGCACATGATTTTTATTGTGCATTGCAATTGTAGCGTGATGTAAACACATGTTTTGACTGTTCTTGGCAGAAAGTATCAGTCAATCAAATGCAATCACCTCTCTCTCTCTCTCTCGCCGGGGACATGGTTTGTAATGGCGTGTAAAGAAATGTGTGCATAGGTATACGTAGACGTAGATGAAAAGAGATTGGAGAGACGGAAAGACATGATATTAGTCTTGTTTGTCGAAGAAGAAGGCTAACTATAAGCATGTCAAAGGACATATTGCTACGTTATTGCGTTTAGGAGGTATTCGAGCGTAATTGGACCAGATGCGTTGGAATCATGTCGATCGACTTCAGAAATTAACAATAATTCGAAGACAAAACCTATTATGGACAACCATTTATATACAAGAAGCTAACGATCGTACAAATAAAAAGGAGACATGGATGACAGTGATCCATAATCTGGTTGAACACGACTAGCACGATTTATGGACCATGCTGATTACAGATTCCCCATATCAGCGAGAGAAACGGAAATTAAGCCTATAGTTTGCACAGTGTATTTAATACGTCCGCGCTCAGCCTATAAAAGCAAGCGGAGGTTCTTTCAAAATCGTTCAGAGCACAAAATAAAATCAGAACATAGACATACTTCTGGAGGTTGAGATAGCAACGTGCCTGGAAAACATATTTCTCCATCTGCGTGCGGGGCAACTCAAATCATCACCAATTCTTAGAGGGTATGTAGGTTTATAATTATATATATTGTAATAAATTCATATTAATTTTAGGTTAAATAAGTTTAATCGAGTTGTGGGGACTAAATTTGAATTTAATTTGTGGATGACGAAACGAACACGATACTTGTCATGGTTAAGCCGGAATGGACAATCAGGAAAGTTCAGAAGCTTATAATCCATAAGAATACTTCTATAGATGACTGCAAGCTACTATAACTGTAGAAGGCGATTGCAGCATCGTGATTTGCACTAACAGTTTATTTATATTTATTTACGAAAATGTATTACAGTTAGACACATGTCATGTCTATGTTATACTGCCAGTAGAACAGGTCCATGTGTCATAAATACACGTGTAATACTCTGAACACCGTCACTCACTGATATGTAGACTTGTTCGCCATTACGTCCAAAGATTAGTCACACGTCACAATTTGTTCCATTTCACTGTTCTGGTTTGGAACAGCAGGATCTCGAACTGAAATCCACTCGTGAATCATTTCAACAATAAGGAGCACCTCGGTGTGATTCTGTTCATGTGGTAGGCTCCATCAGGTGTTGGTTAGCCTAGTGCAGATTCAATAACCAACTACTGTGAGTATTACTTGTGTGGACCAGAAGAGCTGTACCAGAACACTGAAGCTGAGTAAAATATGTGTGAATATTCACCAACCATTTTGCGCGGTCAAAAGTAAAGATCAAAAGACAAATATAAGTGTTATGATAATAACTGTTCCACGCCAAGATTCAAGACGTGACATTTAGTTTTAAAGGAAATTTGAAAGAACATTCTGTTTATTTTGAAGAACTTTTTGTCTAATTGATAATTACAACTCCGCTTTTGAATAAGTGTGAAATTAATATTTTATTTCATCCAATTTCATCATTTTTCATCATTTATAATTGCACAAGACGAAAACCAAAGATAGATCTACGTAATAAATGATTCAGTAATTGTAATCCTCTGACTTATCAATTTTATATTGTTGCACTTGAGTTTTTATGGAATTGTTGATTATCATAGGTTAGTTACATAGCAAAGGTGCCATCTTAGGCTGTAACATTAATCTGATTACTATCTGAAATTGAGACCTTCACAGCCGTGACTATCCTGTGATTCCATAAAAATATAATTTTTAGTTTGTCACAAACACAGCGAACATTTAAGTTGCATTGTTAAGGTGTCATTGTGCGAAAATGTGTCTTAGACTGCACGTTATTTCTTAATAACATTTACTTTCAGTTTGGCACAGAAATTGTAAAAACGTTAAGTATTTATCTATATTTTTTCACTTGTTTTGTTTTTCTGGATTGTGTTTGTTAATTTGAAGGTTTCAGTTTGACACAGTAACATGAAGGTTTCAGTTTGACACAGTAACATGAAGGTTTCAGTTTGACACAGTAATATGAAGGTTTCAGTTTGACACAGTAACATGAAGGTTTCAGTCTGACACTGTAACATGAAGGTTTCAGTTTGACACAGTAATATGAAGGTTTCAGTTTGTCACAGTAATATGAAGGTTTCAGTTTGACACAGTAACATGAAGGTAACAGTATGACACTGTAACATGAAGGTAACAGTATGACACTGTAACATGAAGGTAACAGTATGACACTGTAACATGAAGGTAACAGTATGACACTGTAACATGAAGGTAACAGTATGACACTGTAACATGAAGGTAACAGTATGACACTGTAACATGAAGGTAAAAGTATGACACTGTAACATGAAGGTAACAGTATGACACTGTAACATGAAGGTAAAAGTATGACACTGTAAC
>JAMPIV010022295.1:0-7500 GCA_024509875.1 Oreohelix idahoensis
TCTATGTATTACTTATTTATATTGTATTATTCTTTATTATTTCATCCGCTGTATGTCTGAAAACTTGCAATTGTATTTATAGCACCCCCAGAAGTTAGTGACCTGATCCTGTCTGCTGCTCTTTTTACTTTCAGATCATGTAAAAGGCAGAGGACCAGTTTTAATCTCTTTTTCTGACATCTTCCTACTGATCTTTTCAGCTTGGTTGAATCTGCTAGCAAGTAGCAACACAAGATTACCACTGCCACAAGGCATGCTAGCCACCTCACCAGAAGATGGAGCAAAAAGAGACTGCCACAAAATAGCAGTAAATAAATAACTTTATGGAACACCTTTACATAAAATAAGATCATAGTTTTCTAGTGCAAATATAATCAGTTATTCAGTCACACAAACTGCACTATTCTATTCCATTATTACCCTTTGTACAGTGAAAAAAATGAGAATTAAACAGTTGCATATATGGCATGGGCGTCCGATTGACAGAGTGGTTAGAACGCTTGTCTCTTATGGTAAAGGTGCCGGGCTCAAATCACGGTACTTTTTTTTTAAATGACGTACGACCGCTATTACTCGAGGCGAGAATCTCCGGTTAGTATATGTAACCTGAGACTGATTTTTACGTGGGTATCCCTTTTTCCCTGTACACTGACAGATGTCCACTCACCATTCAGGCAGATACTCCCGTCTTCGGAGGGTACCCATTAGAGCTGGGTCGGCTCAGGAGCCGCCAGTCCCTGGTCGATGACACTTCTTCAAATGTCTTCGCCAAGACTCGAATTAATCGAGTCCAAGTCTCAGTCCCCGACACATTCTCAAATGTCCTCGCCCGGGCTTGAACCTCGATCACCTGATCGCCAGCGCAATGTGGTAACCATTACACCAGCATGGCTCCCAAATAACGCTACTGACATGCTTCAGTTGTAAATGGGTACCTGTCTCTGCTTTTTGAGTCAGGGAAGGAAAGGAACTGGTCACCCCACCTCTCGATGCTGGACCTAGTGTGGTGAAATCTAACACTTCACTCCCCTACGGCAGTACCAGCCCAGGGACTACCTTACCTTATATATATGTTATGGAATACTTACTTGCTCAGACTGAAATCCATAAGAAATGTAGCTCTAGGTTCCCCAGAAAATTCACACGGCTGAAAACACAAAAAAGATTTTTTTCACTGCTAAAAATAAATGCCAAAAACAGCTAGAAGGATAAATATGAACATATATACAGCATTTATAATATGTCTCACAAAAATAAGACTATTTTTGTCCTTTAATATTACAATCCCACTAATACTGGATAGTGTACACATTGAAAGATTTAGTGTAATTTTACCTGATTATGGGAAGGTATAGCTGCTGCATCTTCCAGAATGTATAGAACAGCTTTCCAGCTGGTTCTGAACTTCCGTTCCTTAGTGCGGCCCTGAGCTCTGAGTTCCAGGTAGTGGAAAATATCCCCCATGATCTCAAGCTAGACTGTGAAAAGTTGGTACAATAATAACAAAAACTCTTTTTTTATCATAAAATTGTCACATTAGAATCCTCTAACAACTGTACAAGTATTCTCAGAATGGAATATTCTCTTTCCTTAACACATTTCTTATCTGCAGGCTCTTGTTGTTCAAATCTTCCCTTTCTTATTTCAGCCATATTCCAGTTATGATGAAATGGCTAGCATTTTTCATTAGATACCTGTAGTATTTTATTAATTTTGTCGATGGGCAACAACAGCCAAATTAAATTTTAATAAAGTTAACTTACTCCAAAACCAAGCCATAACTATCATCAAGTGTCTCATAAGACACTGTGGCAACAAGGATTTGTGACAGAGCTCACTTATTAAGTGTTATTATAACAAGTTGGCAATGAGTGACTGAAAGAATCTACGTCAGTGGTCTCAAAGTGGGCAGTGCCACCCCCCTTGGGGCACTGGCAGGATTCAAGGGGGCGATAAGGGAAATGGAGGCAGCATTCAGTAGTAAAGGGGTGGTTGAAGATTTGACAGGCTAAACTCAACAAAATTACTTAATATAACGCTGACATGTAAAAGCGTTCTGATTATACCAGGCCCTGGTGAGAGCACTCAAAAGGAGAACGTAGCCTGAACAAAGACTAACCCACCGCCCCTTCCTAACTTCGCTCATTACAGTTTCTCATTCATCCTATCGTAGAGGCTCCCAATATGGGGTACGAGAAGCTTGTCAGGTGGTGTGGGGAAAATTTGGTAATTAATTGCATTATCCTATTGCGTAGCAGTGTTAGTGAGGGGGAAAAAGGTTGTTGATTGGAGAGGCAACATAAATGAGGTGGGGACGAGATAGAAAAGATAAGCAGCAACATGGGTTTTATTACTAGGACCATTAAGCAAGGCATAGTTTCTTGCCACCCTGAGCTCTGGTACCCATTGCTGATCATAAATTCTATAACCGTAATCATCACCTAAGAAAACGGATGTGAAGGACAACGAAGGATATTGTTCACTCAGTGTACCCCAAAGGAAGAGAAACTGATAAAAAGAAGTATGTGGTTCGCTCACTAAGATTTTGTCAGAATCTTTTGGAAGGTGAAAACCAGTGCATAGTGTTTACTAGTTTAATATCGGCAAGTGTCCATTGGCAAGGTATGTCAGAGTGTGCTCTTCGCTGGCAACTGAAAAAACTAGATATCTGAGGTGTTTCAAAATGGACTGACTTTGCTTTGTTGCAGATTTTATTGTCTCAGCATTTAGCTGTGCTAGTCATAACCTAAAGCGTTTGATTGGCAGAGTGGTCCTCTCTTGCGGAGGACTTAGTATAGAGAAGTCTCTAACACTTTACTTCCATACTGCAGTATCTGTTTTGGGACTACCTTTACCTTTAATGTGATATCCATTAAGAAACAAAGGGAACATTTTACTAGTGCCAAGTTCAAATCATGGAGTGGGTATCTTCAATTCTTTATAGTTTTTTATGTAATATAGGGAAATGGAGGGGGCGCTGGGGAAGCTCTGGAAGCCAAGGGGCAGTGAACCAAAAAAGTTTGGGAAAACCTGATCTACGTCATCTTATTCAGACTTATGACATCATCATCAGGTGTAACAACTTTGTGAAGTGACAATCTACTGACACCCTGTTAGAAGTGTACACACAAAAAGCAAGTGCTCAGAGATCTGCACAGTTTATACTAGCTCTATACACACTAAATGCTAAGGAACAAAGGACTTAAAATTGCAAATCAGATATGGTAGCAAAAATAGTGAATCTACTGGTTGAACATATGGTACAACAAAGAAAAAGTACCAGAAAAAAGGTAATTGAAGCACTGTTTTTGGTAGCCAATCCCTCTGACTAAAACAAGTGGGGTGACATCAAGCACATCTGTGCCCATGCCACAGCAACAGGTTTCAGCAGTCCTACAGTTCAAACAGGAAAGAGATAACTGGTAGTCTGGTATCATAAATCTCTTTCATCATTTCAATGCTTATGGGGTGAATGATGACAAAACGAAGTTATTTTCTTGCATGGATGGGCACTGGACTCTAAGCAAACAAAAAAGCTGGGACATTACACGTACATAGAGCGCATAGTCAACTCTGTCAAAGTACTTCAAGAAATCAGTGTACGTCATCAAAAGCAAGATAATTACAGCAGTACATAAAGATGCCAAATCAAACACAGACTGCAAAAGAAGGCTGTGGTCAATCACTGGTCAACAAGAACTTAAGGGACATGGTGCTTCAACATGCCATATGCAAGATGCCGTGACTAAGGTGAATATGACATTGATGAAAGTTTCCCACACTGCTGCACTCCACAGAACGTGCTGTAAGCTAGATGCTTAGAAGCAGTGATGGTTTTCAGCCACATGTTAATTAGGAGTATTCTCAATAAAAAGAAAGTATGAGCAGGAACACAGAACCAGGAAGTCAACTTCTACACCATAGCTGAGATCATCATACCATGCTTGTTACAAGAAACACAACCACAGAGTGCTATCAACTTAAGCCCATGAGCCATTTTTGTAAGAAGATAGGACATCATTCAGCTCTGGATGTTTGCTGTGAAGAAATTCTGCATGGACATGTCATGCATACCACTGGATACATGATGCACCAGAGCAGGCCTGGCTGTTGGGAGACACCAGAATCAGATCTGGACATTCCCTAAAGTAATGTGTACTCAATCCAGAATGTTATGTGGACTTCATGCAAAACAAAAAGAGCTTTTCTGAAGTGGGTCAATAGTGCAGTATCTGATCTAACGGTTAGTGTAAGCTGAGGGTTCCCCAAGATCCATTACTACCTGAGCACAACCTGCCTGTGATGGATTACCCAGTTTCTCTTTGTCAGTCTGAATGGGATTCAATGTCATAGGATATTCAACACACTCCCAACTTGCCTCAGAGAATTTAATAAATTCACTGTTTCTTACCTTCACCAAGTTTCTCCTCGGACTTAACAGTTATTTAGACTGTTTATTTCCTACACTGAGCAGTTAGTCTGAATTATTGTCAGTTGTCACTCACTGGGAAGTCTAAATTCAGACATGAACCAAACATGTTTTGGTATACTAGACTTACATTGTGACATTTGCTATGAATATTTCACATTGGTACTATCTTTGCACTGGCTTCCTAGCTCAGTGGTCCATGGTTTGATCCCCAGTTGAAGTGGGATTTTTTAGACCACAAACAGCTCCGGGGTCGACATAGCCTCATGAATTGGTACCAGAGCAACTCTGGGAGGGTTAAGGCAGCCGGCATGATGCTGACCAAGTTACCCCAAGTCTGCCCATGGTCAAGAAAATATGGGTCCAACACCTTATTCCCTCCTTATTCCCTATATGCCTCAATTGGCGTGTAACGGGATCCTTTACTATCTTACATTCTATGTGGACAGCAGACCATCTTACAGTCTACATGGATGGCGGACTTTTTTTTTAAATTACTGTATTACTCTACAGCCAACCATCTGTGATTTTTTTTTAAAAGTGTTAACTTTAAATATTAAGTACCGTAAAATCTTGCGTATAATACGCACTCGTGTATAATACGCATGCTTGATTTAGCCCAAAATTTTCTGGTAAAAATGGAAATTCGTGTATAATACGCATCATAATTTTTCAAGATTTTACTTTATGAAACATTTGTTAAAAAACTGAAAGAAGATGTAAGATGCTGCGCGATAGTAGTTTTTCGACGAACTGAAAGACCATGTCGCTTCATAAAACGAACTGCCCATCCATATGACGCTTTAAATGCTGTTGTGCCTGTACGAGATTTTTTAAGTTCCAGAGCTTTAAGTCGGATTTCAATGCATGAAACACCGATGCCTTGTTGCCTTCTATCCACCACCCACTCCAATAATGTTTTTTTCTAGGTCTGGAAGATCTGGTGGTGACCCACGATTCACCTTTTTCTTACTAGGCAACACTTGCAGCGCCTCTTTGTTTTTTCGCCATAATCGAATGTTGCACTCGTTAACGGAAAAATGTCGACTTGCTGCCCGATTGCCGTTAGATTCTGCATATTTTACCACTAATAGCTTTTCTGCTGCAGTACAACATTTTCTCGAATTCATTTTTAGGGCTCAAAATAATCAAATGACAAACTTCACACGCAAGCTTAATATCAAAACAGATTGAAGACCAAGAGTGCGAAATGCGTTTTGCAACAATGTCTGACACATAAGAAAACACATAGCACGTTCAATTTTGCGCCATGTTCACTGTCAAATTGTGACAAAAACTTGACAGACTTTCCAATGTAGGTTACTTTCGATTTCAAAAATTACGTATTTTTTAGTACTCGCGTATAATACGCACTTGAGTTTTAGCGGGCAAAAATGAGTAAAAATTGTGCGTATTATATGCGAGATTTTATGGTAAACGTGTAAATATAAAAGCAGATTTGGAGTTTAATTTCTGTTGGAACTGAAATGCACGGTTCACACATGAACTTAAAACTGTTCTCACATCTATTTATTGCTGAAAAATCCTTCAGCTGGGTGCATTCATCTAATGAGCCACATACTAGTCCATACTCCATCAAGAACTACAGTGTCATTTCAACTTTATCTCCAGATTAACTTTCCATCAGTGTCATCATCTGAATGGGAGAAGATCAGCTACCACGACAAGCATGGGAAACTAATAGCCAGGGATCCAGACTTCCAGGACGACCCAGAGTCCGCTGGGAGGACAACATTAGACAATCTTTGAAGGACCGTGGACTAGAATGGAACCAGGCCAGGAGGAAGACAGCCGATAGGATAGTCTGGCGCTCTCTCTTCCAAACCTCTACACCTCACGGTAGAAGGGGAACGACTAAGTAAGTCATCATTTCCCCTTTTGATCTTTTGGAGTAATAAGGAGCTGTGCATGGAACCACAACTACAGGTGACCCTCCTGCAGGAAGCATGCACCAAAGCATTAACTCTTTAAGTCCCAACAGCCAGTATACTGTACTTCCTTCTAGACCCATTTGGCCCGATCAACAGTATACTGGCTTTCGTATCTTGATCCTGTCTAGGGCTGTTTTCTAATTTTGACAACTCAAAAACGCTATTTTCTTAAAGTATAGCCATCCATTTTGGACTTTTGGTTATTTATGCATATGAGTAGGCCTATTTAAAAAAATTATTTCTAAACAACAATAAAAACGCACTGGGGTGGCCATTTTTGCTTGGGCCAAACCCACTTTTTTGCTTGGGACTGAAAGAGTTAATGTGCTCTTACAGTTGTGGTTTCTGTAGCATTATGTTTTATGGTGAGTTTGCCAGGCTCATGTACAACATCATGTTAGTCACCTTTTGTGACAAAATTGAGGCAACAGTATTCCTATTCTTTATTTGTCTCCTCCGAGACCCTGGGAATTATATGGGCTTCTATCAGTATGGAAATATATTATTTGTTGATGATTCTACATAACTGAATAGGACAGCTTTAAACAGGAATTTCTTCACCACAGTGCATTTCAACACTTGTTACAAGAGTAGATTGCAGGCCAAACACAATAGGAAGTTCTATTTCATATTATTCATCCTCTTACTAGAGAACGCCCTAAATATACATAACAACAGTACAACAGAGTAAGTGATAATATTCGAACTCTGCACAGGCCACAACAGGTTGTGACATCTGCTCACAAAGCTAAAGATAGGACCTAACATAAGTTTTAATCGTGGCTTCGATAAAAATGACTCCTTACCGTCTGCTGCAGATGTTTCGACGTATACGGAGCAAAGAAAACAAATACAATCGACACCAGAACGAGTCCTGGACAAGCACTGTCGCCCTATAGGGAAGTGTCAACAACCTCAGGCTGACCGCTGCTTTCTTCAAAGGTATTCTGAATCAAAGTTTCATCCATTAATTTATATTTTGAATGTATTATTTTGAAAATCCCTATTTTGTGTCCAAAAAAACATCTTATGCTAAATAAGCCACTGACAAACTATTTATAAGCGTGCCAATGTTATATCGAGGCTATATGATTTGAAGAAAAACGTCAGACCTAACAA
>JAMPIV010022295.1:10000-164043 GCA_024509875.1 Oreohelix idahoensis
ATATAATATATATATATATTATATATATATATATATATATATATATATATATATATATATATATATATATATATATATATATATATATATATATATATATATATATATATATATATATATATATATATATATATATATATAGTCACAGTGACTGTTAATTTATTTTACCGTCCCATATGTTATTACTTTTTTAATGTCCTGGTTTCCTCGTCATTTTGTATTTTTCTTTTCTTTCATTTTCTACCTACGGAACCCCACCCGCGGTTTGTTTACGTTCTGGCCTTCAGAATAAAAATTCCCACTGGACCAGCAGACGGTCATATAACGTAATGTTACCTAAACGCACCTGTGGTTCGTTTGACCAGAGAAACATTTCTGTTACGCTTAAAGTGTTTGAACGAGCGAAAGGGTTTCTGTGAAAGAAACGGCTTGTCTGTAGGAGGTAACTTCTGCGGGTGGTCTCTGTGTTTGGCCTTCAGAACGCTTTAGTGATCATAATATTATGTCTATGTGGGGAAATTTCTGGCAGCTGTTGTCTCTGATGTAGTCTTTAGAATAACCTTTGTCTTACTAATGATTACGTTCTACGCCGAAACATCTGCAGAAATAGGTCAGCCAGGTGTTCCTAGTAGCGTTGTTTGTAAACTATAAATCTAGAGAGTTTTAATAAGTCAAACACACTCGTAAAGATTTCCTGGCCCGTAGATGACCATATGAGACTAAGGCAGAGTTAGCACAGCAGAACTAGAATGTGTTTGCCTATGTTCTTGTCATTTTTCGGGGTGAGTAGACATATCTTATATATGATATATTCATGTTAGCTTTTATATATATCTGATAGGAAAGTGACGTGAATTCATTTCTGAGGACTTCTCCTAGTAATTTGATTCAGTGATAATGTAGACTCAGTCCATACAAAGCTTACCATGGGTTAAGAGTCGGCAGAATTAACTGTCATTTCTGTAAGAAAATGTCAGAGGTGTGGATTGTTCACTTAACACTGAATAGTGAGATGCTGTAGTGAAATTGACAGAGATACAACGGTAAAATACCTCCAAAGATAACATGTAAGGATAAAAACATAATGCGTAGGCTGCTGATAGTACATGATCGCCCAGACCGCGGGTCATCACCCTCCATAAAAATTGACTTGCTAGACAGGAGGGGAACGGCGGATAAAAAGGAAAAAATATGACTGGAAAGATTGCGTGAGACTAGAAAGGCTAAGGAGACGCAATTGGGGGGGATGGTTTTATTTTTACAAGTAAAAATTCACGTGTGATGCCCCAAATTTGACTTGTTGTTACGGCAAGGGACGCTTTGCGTACTAATGGTCCAAATGGATTCCTAAACGTCATGTTCGCGCAAATTTATGTAAAATACTAAATAAAATGCCCCCCCCCCGCAATACTCAATAAGATTATGAATAATTTAGTTTAAAACCCCATAGTCATATAATTTACCTGATTAACTTTACATCCATAAAACTTGAATGATACACGAATTCCCTGAAATGGACGCGTTAGGCCCATTACTATTAGCCAATAGATTATAATTCTTACATTTTACCTATTGGCGATTAGTTTCCTCTTTAAACGCAGATGTTAGAATTTTAAAATATTACAAAACCTTATTAATAAAAGTAAAAAAAAAAAAAAAAAAAAAATAATAAGGTCATAATATTTATAATGTTAAAAAAAAAAAAAACCTCCCCCAACCAAAAAAATTCTAAAAAATTTCTCACCCCTTGTAAATCAAACTCCAAAAATCAAAAAAAAACGGAGTACCGAAAAAAGTACAGCAAATTAAAACCCCCCCAAAAAAAAAAAAACCCAAAAACAATACTCTCGGAGTTCTTAATTTTACAGACGGATAGATAATATTGAAGATAATGACAAAAGACAGTGTTGTTCACATCAACGACAGACTGTATGGAATAAAAAGTGTCGCTATTTGCACAAAAAAAACACGACCTTGAGAAGCAGGTGTTCAAATCAACTTAGTAGGGAAGCGAAGGGACATTGGTGGGAGCTGTGTCTAAATATAACTTTTAACGACAAAATTTTGGAGGGGAGAGAAAGGTTGGTTCAAAAATCAAGTACATTTTTGTAAAAACGCAAGTAGAGACGGACAGACTAACAGATAAAAATCCATACTTGACTGAAGCATGACTGAAATGACTTTAGTGTAGGAAATTTGAAATTCAAAAAAACCTAGGCAGTGATTGGCCACAGACAAGCATATTGTCGGCGCTTAGACGCGGATTTGGGGTCATTCCTCAATAGTTGTTCGATGATAGACACAGAAAACGCAAGTGTGGTGATTTCCAAATGAAATAAAGTGAAATAAGTTCAGGGACGCCATACTATAGCCAGCAGCTCAGCTGAGTTTTGCTAGCATTTCTGTGTTCTTTATTCATAATCTGGTAAGATTGAAATTATTTCTTTGTATATTTTGAATATTGTTTAATGTTCGAGTGATTTGATACTGCCATATCGAAATCTAGCCTTACAAACAAGTAGGGATTTGCTCTAGACCCCCCCCGCCCAAGTCAGGGTCTAGGGACCAACAATATACATAAACTCCAACAAGGGTTAGGAAAGACAGATCAAGTGTTGAGAATAATGAAACATATTACCTATCCACTTTTAGGGAAGGAAACTAATAAATATTTTTTCAGAATCTATAGTCTGGGAGGACCTATCTGATGTAAAACCACCATGGTAAATGTGCTGTTTGGTCAGAGAGATCTGACCTGTCTGTATGATGTGGTTGTTGTGTCAGTGTTGTGTCCAGACGTGGGTAGAGAATAGAATTTTGACACATAGCCAATACTTTGATTGCAGAGCTGTGAGTTTCAGCTGTCAACAAGGCGGTGTCTATCCAGTTGGTGATTTTACTCGAGTGTATCTGTGCAGTACGTTGTGACAGAGACCACTATTATTGCCCGCCAGCACGGAGAGGTGGGACCACCAGATTTCAGCACCAGAGCTACTTCTTCAAGATGAGTGAGCCTCTGGTCTGCTGGAAGTTCACCAACGCCTTTTAGTTACTAATACCCCATAAAATTCCTGCAATTTACTGGACACTGTGTAGTCAATATAGACAGGTGTGATGAGGCCACCCCAACAGCACAAGCATTAACTATCCTCCCAAGTAGATGAATACTAGAACATTTTAATAAAACTAACTAGTCTAGTACTTATATATGTACACTCTTGCATTTATTATGTAACATTCCATGCACTTCTTTCATAATTTTTTTAAATCTTTTTTTAAAAAAAGTTCTGGTCAACATAAAACTTGATCCAGAACAAAATAAATGTAATATAATTCTATCAAAAATTTTACACACGTGAGTTAGTTCAGTGTATTTTAACATTTGTTAATATTATTAGTCTTCTTAAATATCTGTGGGTGTATTTATAAACTATCACACCACACTACATATCATTACCCTAGACACTTTACGTAGCCACATTCATTAAGAAAAAAATTAAGTGTGAGGTCGTAGTGGTAGCAAGAAAGGCCTTCTGACAATTCACAACTACATTTTATCTCAGGAGCCTTCACAGCTGGCCTCATACATTACATTTAGTAACATCACCATCATACAATACCATCAAACCCACTACATACATTGGGGTCTTGTCCAGGGATAATTAGCCCAACAGTAATATTAGGATCTCCTGGTTGGAGAAATAAAATTAGGGAAAAAAATTGTGAAATTCCCTTTAAAATTAAAAGTGTCCCTGCAGATAAAAGTTGGTGAATCTTCACAGCCAGTGATAACTAATTAGTTAACTGGTTAGTTAGAATTAGTTAGACTATAGTCATAAGAAGTACTTAGTGTATTTACTGGTTAGAGATTTAGCTTGTATATTATTATATTGTCTAAAAAGTATGGCGGAGCTAGCAAAATTCCGATCAGCTGCTGTGCTGACCGCAAAGGAGATGGGAATGGATGGTCAAATTTTAATTCAATATGTAACGGCTGAATGTGATAAATATATTGAAAGGGAAGATAGAAAGTTAGCTGAAGAGAAGAGGTTACAAATTGAGGCTGATAGAGAAATTAAGAGGCTGCAGATTGAGGCAGAAGAAAAACGACAGCAAAGGGAGGCAGAAGAAAAACGACAGCAAAGGGAGGCAGAAGAAAAAAGGTTGACTGCCGAAAGGGAGGCAGAAGATAGAAGGTTGCAAAGGGAGCACGAATTACGACTAAGGGAGCTGGAATTACAAGGCCCGGCTCCTGAAAATGGTGCCAGCCCTTTTGCCTCAGATGCTACGCCCAGTCTGGGAGCCTCAAACTCAGCTATGGGGTTTCATTTAGACCATTTTGTTGAAAAAGACGATGACATAGAGGGGTACCTAGGACGTTTTGAGTTATTAGCTACTACATATGGGTTAGAGAGAGAGAGGTGGGCTTAAAGCTATCACAGGGATTGAGAGGTACTTCTTATGAAGTATTTGCCAAAATGAACAGGGAAGACCAAGACAATTATGACATGTTAAAGCAGGCTTTGTTATTAAGGTACGAGAAGAATGGTGAATTTTATCGTAAGAAATTTAGAAATGCCAAACTGTTGTCTGGGGAGACATACCACCAATTCTCTGCTAGACTAGAAACCTATTTGGAGAAATGGACGGCTCTGGGGAAGACCCAAGATCTTAAAGAAATGATCATGATTGAGCAATTGAGAGAGTCCATGGCTCCAGACATGAGAAAATTTCTCATGGAACAAGGTGCAGAGAGGTTGGGGGAAATTTTAAATGTTGCTGAGAGGTATCAGGCAGCTCAGGCAGAGGTAAGTGGTGCTAAAAAGAAGCACATAGACAATTTTAAAGCTCCACAGCAATTTAATAAATTTGATAATAGAGAGCAGGGAAATAAAGGTAGGACAAACTTTGAGCGGCCAAGAAATGACTATCGCGACAGAAACTCACAGTTCAATGACCAAAAGTTCAATGAAAGAAAACCGTTGAACCAAGGAAAAAGATGGTGTAAATGGTGCAAGAAGGATAACCATAACACCGAATTTTGTAGAAGGAAACCTTCAAACATTGCTGCAATGAAGTCGGGGACGCGAAGATTAAAGGTTAATCCTAATGGACAACAGGAACCTTATCACCCCCCAGTTTGTGAGGATGTTATTTGTAATGGGGTCACCATAAGGTGCCTTTATGATACAGGTTTGGATTATGATTCAGTTGTGAAGTCTAGCCTAGTGGACCCAAGTCAGTATACCACAGAAACAGTGGAAATACAAGGGGCGACTAAGGACATACCACTCATGACACTTCCCATCGCAAGGATAACGGTGAAAACTCGCTATGTGGAGGGAGAAATCAGAGCAGCAGTGATAGATGAACCAATCTACCCTCTGATATTGGGGTGTAGATACGTCTTCTTGGGGAATCCCGAGAAACCTGTGATCATGGCGACAGTGCAGACCAGGTCACAGAAGAAGGAGGAAGAAGGTGAACCTATAAATGCTCATCCAGAGGAGATGAGGAAGGCGCAGGCTGAGGATAGGACACTCAAGCCCTGTTTTAAAAAATTGCCCAAATGCCACACACCTCCGAGCAAGGGGGAATATTTCATGAAGAACAAACTCTTATACAGGAAGGCCGGAACTGGAACAAATGGTCACAACCAGCTGGTTCTTCCCACTTCATATAGAGATAAAGTGATGGAACTCGGGCATGCGATTCCCTTCAGTGGTCACATGGGGATCAGCGCCACAGGACAGCGTATAGCTTGTCATTACTTCTGGCCAGGGATAACGGAGGATATAAAAAGATATGTCAAATCCTGCCCAGAATGTCAAAGGGTAGCTCCAAAGCACTGGACTGCTCCTGCAACTCTAGGGGAAATGCCCATAGTGGGAACACCTTTTGAGAGGGTTGCAGTGGATATTGTAGGACCTCTCACTCGGACCAAGAGGAGGAACAGTTACATCCTTACTCTGGTGGACACTTGTTCTATGTGGGGAGAGGCGGTAGCCCTGCCATCAATTGATTCAAAACATGTAGCAGAGGCACTACTTACAATATTTACCCGATTAGGATTCCCGCATCAAATCTTGACGGATAATGGTTCTCAGTTCAAGGGGAAACTAACGGAAGAAGTTTTTAAGCTATTTCAAGCCAGACACTTTCATTGTAGTCCGTACCATCCACAAGGGAACGGCCAGGTAGAGAGGTTCAACGGGACTCTCATTTCTATCCTGAGAAAGCTGGCACACGAAAACCCGGATCTGTGGGATCAATTCCTGCCCGCCGCATTGTTCGCGTACCGGGAGGTACCACATAGTTCAACCGGGATGGCTCCCGCAACTCTGCTATTTGGGAGGCCAATAAAAGGTCCTTTAGAAGCTTTATTAAGGACCTGGACAGATGAGAAGGCGGAAGAGACTGTTACCTCATCGTATCAATACGTGAACGAACTGACCACTCGTTTGAAAGCTGGATGGAAACTGGCAAATGATAATTTGAAGCAAGCCAGGAAGAAACATGCAGCATATTTTAATAGGAAGGCAAAGGACAGGGAACTGGCAGTCGGAGAGAAGGTGCTGCTTCTACTACCCGGAAGCCAGAATAAATTACAAATTGGTTGGCAAGGTCCATATACGGTTCTAGAGAAGGTGTCTAGAACAAACTATAAAATTGACAAAAAGGGGAAGGAGAAAGTTTATCATGTAAACCTGTTAAAGAAGTATCTGGACAGACCACTCCAGGAAAGCACCCCCTTATTGACCTTGGCTATTGCAACCCAGATGCAAAAAGAACCACTCACCTCACATGAATACCCATTACATCCTTGTGAAACCGCAGCACAGGTAAAAGTCAGTAAGCACCTGACTAAAAACCAGAGGGAGAGAGTTCAACAGGTTCTGGAGGAACATACAGATGTATTAACAGATAAACCAGGCCATACAAATTTGCTACAGTATGACATGAAACTGGTAGACTCAAACCCAATCTGTATGAGAGCCTATTCTATTCCGTTCGCGAAGGAGAAGGCATTGAAGGAAGAAATAGAGTATTTGTTGAAGGAGGGGATTATTTCGCACAGTGAATCATCTTTTAGTTCTAGTGTCGTTTTGTTGAGAAAACCGTCTGGGGAACACAGACTGTGCATAGATTACAGGAAACTGAATGCTGTCACAGAAGGACAAGTGGATCCATTACCAGACACAAAACAATTATTTGCCAGACTGAACAAGGCAAAATACTTTTCAAAGGTGGATCTTAGTAAAGGCTATTACCAGATCCCAGTGAAGCCTGAAGTGAGACCTTATTTGGCTTTTAGCACTTCGGATGGACATTATGAATTCAATATGCTACCATTCGGACTGAAAAATGCTCCGAGTGTGTTTTCAAGGATGATGCGCAAATTGTTGGATCCCCTGAATAACCCATGTATCACGAATTTCATGGATGATATTCTCGTCGCCACAGAGACATTTGAAGAACACATTGAAGCTCTGGAGATGTTGTTTGATAGACTTCGGGAGGCGAACTTAACTGCTAGGCCAACAAAATGTTGTATTGGATGTAAAGAGTTGGAATTCTTGGGACACACTGTATATCAGGGTAATATGACCCCTGATCCTAAGAACTTGGAAAAACTGCAGAGAGCACCTAGGCCACAGACAAAAAAGGACGTGCGATCATTCGTGTCGTTATGCGGATTTTATCAGAAATACATCAAAAATTTTAACGCTATTTGTGCTCCTCTGACTGATCTGACTCGCAAGGGACTTCCCGATAAAATTATTTGGACTGCACAATGTGAACTAGCGTTCCAAGAGTTAAAGGAAAAACTCACTAGCAAGCCTATTCTCAAACTGCCTGATTTGACACAGGACTTTGTCTTAAGAACCGATGCAAGTAATGTAGGACTCGGAGGGGCTTTGTTGCAAAGATCATCTTCACCTGATGGGGAACTGAAACCAGTCGCTTATGCAAGCCGCAAATTGAATAAGGCGGAACAAGGATACTCCACAAGCGAAAAAGAATGTTTAGCGTTAATCTGGGCAATAAAGAAGTTTCAAATCTATCTGTATGGTAGGACTTTTGTGGTGGAGACGGATCATCAGCCTCTCGTATTCTTATCTCAGGCTAAGCATGAAAACGCAAGATTGCTGAGGTGGTCTTTATTGCTTCAACCTTATCAGTTCAGTATCCAATATATCCCAGGCAAATTGAATGTCGGTGCAGATTTCCTCAGTCGGCACCCCTGTGATCAAAATTAGAGTAGTGGCAGACGTGAGGAGTAATTTTACCTATGTGTATCGCTGGTTTTGGAACTTGCCATAGGCATGTTTTCAAGTGGGGAGATGTGTAGTGAAATTGACAGAGATACAACGGTAAAATACCTCCAAAGATAACATGTAAGGATAAAAACATAATGCGTAGGCTGCTGATAGTACATGATCGCCCAGACCGCGGGTCATCACCCTCCATAAAAATTGACTTGCTAGACAGGAGGGGAACGGCGGATAAAAAGGAAAAAATATGACTGGAAAGATTGCGTGAGACTAGAAAGGCTAAGGAGACGCAATTGGGGGGGATGGAGGAAAGTAAAAATTCACGTCCCCAAATTGACACGAGGTACGGAAATGGACGCTTTTGCGATACCAAGCCCTTGATTTGAATTCAGCGGCTAAACGCAGATGTTGAAATATTACAAAATTTAAAAAGTAACTTTTTTCATAATATTAATGTTAGGAATATAAAAAATTAGCTGGCCGGATGGCCCATTCTGAGCAGTGAACTAATATGTTCTTAATTTTACAGACGGATAGATAATATTGAAGATAATGACAAAAGACAGTGTTGTTCACATCAACGACAGACTGTATGGAATAAAAAGTGTCGCTATTTGCACAAAAAAACACGACCTTGAGAAGCAGGTGTTCAAATCAACTTAGTAGGGAAGCGAAGGGACATTGGTGGGAGCTGTGTCTAAATATAACTTTTAACGACAAAATTTTGGAGGGGAGAGAAAGGTTGGTTCAAAAATCAAGTACATTTTTGTAAAAACGCAAGTAGAGACGGACAGACTAACAGATAAAAATCCATACTTGACTGAAGCATGACTGAAATGACTTTAGTGTAGGAAATTTGAAATTCAAAAAAACCTAGGCAGTGATTGGCCACAGACAAGCATATTGTCGGCGCTTAGACGCGGATTTGGGGCCATTCCTCAATAGTTGTTCGATGATAGACACAGTATTTTACAGTGTGGTGATTTCCAAATGAAAGAAAGTGAAATAAGTTCAGGGACGCCATACTATAGCCAGCAGCTCAGCTGAGTTTTGCTAGCATTTCTGTGTTCTTTATTCATAATCTGGTAAGATTGAAATTATTTCTTTGTATATTTTGAATATTGTTTAATGTTCGAGTGATTTGATACTGCCATATCGAAATCTAGCCTTACAAACAAGTAGGGATTTGCTCTAGACCCCCCGCCCAAGTCAGGGTCTAGGGACCAACAATATACATAAACTCCAGCAAGGGTTAGGAAAGACAGATCAAGTGTTGAGAATAATGAAACATATTACCTATCCACTTTTAGGGAAGGAAACTAATAAATATTTTTCAGAATCTATAGTCTGGGAGGACCTATCTGATGTAAAACCACCATGGTAAATGTGCTGTTTGGTCAGAGAGATCTGACCTGTCTGTATGATGTGGTTGTTGTGTCAGTGTTGTGTCCAGACGTGGGTAGAGAATAGAATTTTGACACATAGCCAATACTTTGATTGCAGAGCTGTGAGTTTCAGCTGTCAACAAGGCGGTGTCTATCCAGTTGGTGATTTTACTCGAGTGTATCTGTGCAGTACGTTGTGACAGAGACCACTATTATTGCCCGCCAGCACGGAGAGGTGGGACCACCAGATTTCAGCACCAGAGCTACTTCTTCAAGATGAGTGAGCCTCTGGTCTGCTGGAAGTTCACCAACGCCTTTTAGTTACTAATACCCCATAAAATTCCTGCAATTTACTGGACACTGTGTAGTCAATATAGACAGGTGTGATGAGGCCACCCCAACAGCACAAGCATTAACTATCCTCCCAAGTAGATGAATACTAGAACATTTTAATAAAACTAACTAGTCTAGTACTTATATATGTACACTCTTGCATTTATTATGTAACATTCCATGCACTTCTTTCATAATTTTTTTAAATCTTTTTTTAAAAAAAGTTCTGGTCAACATAAAACTTGATCCAGAACAAAATAAATGTAATATAATTCTATCAAAAATTTTACACACGTGAGTTAGTTCAGTGTATTTTAACATTTGTTAATATTATTAGTCTTCTTAAATATCTGTGGGTGTATTTATAAACTATCACACCACACTACATATCATTACCCTAGACACTTTACGTAGCCACATTCATTAAGAAAAAAATTAAGTGTGAGGTCGTAGTGGTAGCAAGAAAGGCCTTCTGACAATTCACAACTACATTTTATCTCAGGAGCCTTCACAGCTGGCCTCATACATTACATTTAGTAACATCACCATCATACAATACCATCAAACCCACTACATACATTGGGGTCTTGTCCAGGGATAATTAGCCCAACAGTAATATTAGGATCTCCTGGTTGGAGAAATAAAATTAGGGAAAAAAAAATTGTGAAATTCCCTTTAAAATTAAAAGTGTCCCTGCAGATAAAAGTTGGTGAATCTTCACAGCCAGTGATAACTAATTAGTTAACTGGTTAGTTAGAATTAGTTAGACTATAGTCATAAGAAGTACTTAGTGTATTTACTGGTTAGAGATTTAGCTTGTATATTATTATATTGTCTAAAAAGTATGGCGGAGCTAGCAAAATTCCGATCAGCTGCTGTGCTGACCGCAAAGGAGATGGGAATGGATGGTCAAATTTTAATTCAATATGTAACGGCTGAATGTGATAAATATATTGAAAGGGAAGATAGAAAGTTAGCTGAAGAAAAGAGGTTACAAATTGAGGCTGAGATTAAGAGGCTGCAGATTGAGGCAGAAGAAAAACGACAGCAAAGGGAGGCAGAAGAAAAACGACAGCAAAGGGAGGCAGAAGAAAAAAGGTTGACTGCCGAAAGGGAGGCAGAAGATAGAAGGTTGCAAGGGAGCACGAATTACGACTAAGGGAGCTGGAATTACAAGGCCCGGCTCCTGAAAATGGTGCCAGCCCTTTTGCCTCAGATGCTACGCCCAGTCTGGGAGCCTCAAACTCAGCTATGGGGTTTCATTTAGACCATTTTGTTGAAAAAGACGATGACATAGAGGGGTACCTAGGACGTTTTGAGTTATTAGCTACTACATATGGGTTAGAGAGAGAGAGAGGTGGAGTTTAAAGCTATCACAGGGATTGAGAGGTACTTCTTATGAAGTATTTGCCAAAATGAACAGGGAAGACCAAGACAATTATGACATGTTAAAGCAGGCTTTGTTATTAAGGTACGAGAAGAATGGTGAATTTTATCGTAAGAAATTTAGAAATGCCAAACTGTTGTCTGGGGAGACATACCACCAATTCTCTGCTAGACTAGAAACCTATTTGGAGAAATGGACGGCTCTGGGGAAGACCCAAGATCTTAAAGAAATGATCATGATTGAGCAATTGAGAGAGTCCATGGCTCCAGACATGAGAAAATTTCTCATGGAACAAGGTGCAGAGAGGTTGGGGGAAATTTTAAATGTTGCTGAGAGGTATCAGGCAGCTCAGGCAGAGGTAAGTGGTGCTAAAAAGAAGCACATAGACAATTTTAAAGCTCCACAGCAATTTAATAAATTTGATAATAGAGAGCAGGGAAATAAAGGTAGGACAAACTTTGAGCGGCCAAGAAATGACTATCGCGACAGAAACTCACAGTTCAATGACCAAAAGTTCAATGAAAGAAAACCGTTGAACCAAGGAAAAAGATGGTGTAAATGGTGCAAGAAGGATAACCATAACACCGAATTTTGTAGAAGGAAACCTTCAAACATTGCTGCAATGAAGTCGGGGACGCGAAGATTAAAGGTTAATCCTAATGGACAACAGGAACCTTATCACCCCCCAGTTTGTGAGGATGTTATTTGTAATGGGGTCACCATAAGGTGCCTTTATGATACAGGTTTGGATTATGATTCAGTTGTGAAGTCTAGCCTAGTGGACCCAAGTCAGTATACCACAGAAACAGTGGAAATACAAGGGGCGACTAAGGACATACCACTCATGACACTTCCCATCGCAAGGATAACGGTGAAAACTCGCTATGTGGAGGGAGAAATCAGAGCAGCAGTGATAGATGAACCAATCTACCCTCTGATATTGGGGTGTAGATACGTCTTCTTGGGGAATCCCGAGAAACCTGTGATCATGGCGACAGTGCAGACCAGGTCACAGAAGAAGGAGGAAGAAGGTGAACCTATAAATGCTCATCCAGAGGAGATGAGGAAGGCGCAGGCTGAGGATAGGACACTCAAGCCCTGTTTTAAAAAAATTGCCCAAATGCCACACACCTCCGAGCAAGGGGGAATATTTCATGAAGAACAAACTCTTATACAGGAAGGCCGGAACTGGAACAAATGGTCACAACCAGCTGGTTCTTCCCACTTCATATAGAGATAAAGTGATGGAACTCGGGCATGCGATTCCCTTCAGTGGTCACATGGGGATCAGCGCCACAGGACAGCGTATAGCTTGTCATTACTTCTGGCCAGGGATAACGGAGGATATAAAAAGATATGTCAAATCCTGCCCAGAATGTCAAAGGGTAGCTCCAAAGCACTGGACTGCTCCTGCAACTCTAGGGGAAATGCCCATAGTGGGAACACCTTTTGAGAGGGTTGCAGTGGATATTGTAGGACCTCTCACTCGGACCAAGAGGAGGAACAGTTACATCCTTACTCTGGACACTTGTTCTATGTGGGGAGAGGCGGTAGCCCTGCCATCAATTGATTCAAAACATGTAGCAGAGGCACTACTTACAATATTTACCCGATTAGGATTCCCGCATCAAATCTTGACGGATAATGGTTCTCAGTTCAAGGGGAAACTAACGGAAGAAGTTTTTAAGCTATTTCAAGCCAGACACTTTCATTGTAGTCCGTACCATCCACAAGGGAACGGCCAGGTAGAGAGGTTCAACGGGACTCTCATTTCTATCCTGAGAAAGCTGGCACACGAAAACCCGGATCTGTGGGATCAATTCCTGCCCGCCGCATTGTTCGCGTACCGGGAGGTACCACATAGTTCAACCGGGATGGCTCCCGCAACTCTGCTATTTGGGAGGCCAATAAAAGGTCCTTTAGAAGCTTTATTAAGGACCTGGACAGATGAGAAGGCGGAAGAGACTGTTACCTCATCGTATCAATACGTGAACGAACTGACCACTCGTTTGAAAGCTGGATGGAAACTGGCAAATGATAATTTGAAGCAAGCCAGGAAGAAACATGCAGCATATTTTAATAGGAAGGCAAAGGACAGGGAACTGGCAGTCGGAGAGAAGGTGCTGCTTCTACTACCCGGAAGCCAGAATAAATTACAAATTGGTTGGCAAGGTCCATATACGGTTCTAGAGAAGGTGTCTAGAACAAACTATAAAATTGACAAAAAGGGGAAGGAGAAAGTTTATCATGTAAACCTGTTAAAGAAGTATCTGGACAGACCACTCCAGGAAAGCACCCCCTTATTGACCTTGGCTATTGCAACCCAGATGCAAAAAGAACCACTCACCTCACATGAATACCCATTACATCCTTGTGAAACCGCAGCACAGGTAAAAGTCAGTAAGCACCTGACTAAAAACCAGAGGGAGAGAGTTCAACAGGTTCTGGAGGAACATACAGATGTATTAACAGATAAACCAGGCCATACAAATTTGCTACAGTATGACATGAAACTGGTAGACTCAAACCCAATCTGTATGAGAGCCTATTCTATTCCGTTCGCGAAGAGAAGGCATTGAAGGAAGAAATAGAGTATTTGTTGAAGGAGGGGATTATTTCGCACAGTGAATCATCTTTTAGTTCTAGTGTCGTTTTGTTGAGAAAACAGTCTGGGGAACACAGACTGTGCATAGATTACAGGAAACTGAATGCTGTCACAGAAGGACAAGTGGATCCATTACCAGACACAAAACAGTTATTTGCCAGACTGAACAAGGCAAAATACTTTTCAAAGGTGGATCTTAGTAAAGGCTATTACCAGATCCCAGTGAAGCCTGAAGTGAGACCTTATTTGGCTTTTAGCACTTCGGATGGACATTATGAATTCAATATGCTACCATTCGGACTGAAAAATGCTCCGAGTGTGTTTTCAAGGATGATGCGCAAATTGTTGGATCCCCTGAATAACCCATGTATCACGAATTTCATGGATGATATTCTCGTCGCCACAGAGACATTTGAAGAACACATTGAAGCTCTGGAGATGTTGTTTGATAGACTTCGGGAGGCGAACTTAACTGCTAGGCCAACAAAATGTTGTATTGGATGTAAAGAGTTGGAATTCTTGGGACACACTGTATATCAGGGTAATATGACCCCTGATCCTAAGAACTTGGAAAAACTGCAGAGAGCACCTAGGCCACAGACAAAAAAGGACGTGCGATCATTCGTGTCGTTATGCGGATTTTATCAGAAATACATCAAAAATTTTAACGCTATTTGTGCTCCTCTGACTGATCTGACTCGCAAGGGACTTCCCGATAAAATTATTTGGACTGCACAATGTGAACTAGCGTTCCAAGAGTTAAAGGAAAAACTCACTAGCAAGCCTATTCTCAAACTGCCTGATTTGACACAGGACTTTGTCTTAAGAACCGATGCAAGTAATGTAGGACTCGGAGGGGCTTTGTTGCAAAGATCATCTTCACCTGATGGGGAACTGAAACCAGTCGCTTATGCAAGCCGCAAATTGAATAAGGCGGAACAAGGATACTCCACAAGCGAAAAAGAATGTTTAGCGTTAATCTGGGCAATAAAGAAGTTTCAAATCTATCTGTATGGTAGGACTTTTGTGGTGGAGACGGATCATCAGCCTCTCGTATTCTTATCTCAGGCTAAGCATGAAAACGCAAGATTGCTGAGGTGGTCTTTATTGCTTCAACCTTATCAGTTCAGTATCCAATATATCCCAGGCAAATTGAATGTCGGTGCAGATTTCCTCAGTCGGCACCCCTGTGATCAAAATTAGAGTAGTGGCAGACGTGAGGAGTAATTTTACCTATGTGTATCGCTGGTTTTGGAACTTGCCATAGGCATGTTTTCAAGTGGGGAGATGTGTAGTGAAATTGACAGAGATACAACGGTAAAATACCTCCAAAGATAACATGTAAGGATAAAAACATAATGCGTAGGCTGCTGATAGTACATGATCGCCCAGACCGCGGGTCATCACCCTCCATAAAAATTGACTTGCTAGACAGGAGGGGAACGGCGGATAAAAAGGAAAAAATATGACTGGAAAGATTGCGTGAGACTAGAAAGGCTAAGGAGACGCAATTGGGGGGGATGGAGGAAAGTAAAAATTCACGTCCCCAAATTGACACGAGGTACGGAAATGGACGCTTTTGCGATACCAAGCCCTTGATTTGAATTCAGCGGCTAAACGCAGATGTTGAAATATTACAAAATTAAAAAAGTAACTTTTTCATAATATTAATGTTAGGAATATAAAAATTAGCTGGCCGGATGGCCCATTCTGAGCAGTGAACTAATATGTTCTTAATTTTACAGACGGATAGATAATATTGAAGATAATGACAAAAGACAGTGTTGTTCACATCAACGACAGACTGTATGGAATAAAAAGTGTCGCTATTTGCACAAAAAAACACGACCTCGAGACGCAGGTGTTCAAATCTACTTAGTAGGGAAGCGAAGGGACATTGGAAGGAGCTCTGACTAAATAAAACTTTTAACGACAAAATTTTGGAGGGGAGAGAAAGGTTGGTTCAAAAATCAAGTACATTTTTGTAAAAAACGCAAGTAGAGACGGACAGACTAACAGATAAAAAATCCATACTTGACTGAAGCATGACTGAAATGACTTTAGTGTAGGAAATTTGAAATTCAAAAAAAACCTAGGCAGTGATTGGCCACAGACAAGCATATTGTCGGCGCTTAGACGCGGATTTGGGGTCATTCCTCAATAGTTGTTCGATGATAGACACAGTATATTAAAGTGTGGTGATTTCCATATGAAAGAAAGTGAAATAAGTTCAGGGACGCCATACTATAGCCAGCAGCTCAGCTGAGTTTTGCTAGCATTTCTGTGTTCTTTATTCATAATCTGGTAAGATTGAAAATTATTTCTTTGTATATTTTGAATATTGTTTAATGTTCGAGTGATTTGATACTGCCATATCGAAATCTAGCCTTACAAACAAGTAGGGATTTGCTCTAGACCCCCCGCCCCAGTTCAGGGTCTAGGGACCAACAATATACATAAACTCCAGCAAGGGCTAGGAAAGACAGATCAAGTGTTGAGAATAATGAAACATATTACCTATCCACTTTTAGGGAAGGAAACTAATAAATATTTTTCAGAATCTATAGTCTGGGAGGACCTATCTGATGTAAAACCACCATGGTAAATGTGCTGTTTGGTCAGAGAGATCTGACCTGTCTGTATGATGTGGTTGTTGTGTCAGTGTTGTGTCCAGACGTGGGTAGAGAATAGAATTTTGACACATAGCCAATACTTTGATTGCAGAGCTGTGAGTTTCAGCTGTCAACAAGGCGGTGTCTATCCAGTTGGTGATTTTACTCGAGTGTATCTGTGCAGTACGTTGTGACAGAGACCACTATTATTGCCCGCCAGCACGGAGAGGTGGGACCACCAGATTTCAGCACCAGAGCTACTTCTTCAAGATGAGTGAGCCTCTGGTCTGCTGGAAGTTCACCAACGCCTTTTAGTTACTAATACCCCATAAAATTCCTGCAATTTACTGGACACTGTGTAGTCAATATAGACAGGTGTGATGAGGCCACCCCAACAGCACAAGCATTAACTATCCTCCCAAGTAGATGAATACTAGAACATTTTAATAAAACTAACTAGTCTAGTACTTATATATGTACACTCTTGCATTTATTATGTAACATTCCATGCACTTCTTTCATAATTTTTTAAATCTTTTTTTTTAAAAAAAGTTCTGGTCAACATAAAACTTGATCCAGAACAAAATAAATGTAATATAATTCTATCAAAAATTTTACACACGTGAGTTAGTTCAGTGTATTTTAACATTTGTTAATATTATTAGTCTTCTTAAATATCTGTGGGTGTATTTATAAACTATCACACCACACTACATATCATTACCCTAGACACTTTACGTAGCCACATTCATTAAGAAAAAAATTAAGTGTGAGGTCGTAGTGGTAGCAAGAAAGGCCTTCTGACAATTCACAACTACATTTTATCTCAGGAGCCTTCACAGCTGGCCTCATACATTACATTTAGTAACATCACCATCATACAATACCATCAAACCCACTACATACATTGGGGTCTTGTCCAGGGATAATTAGCCCAACAGTAATATTAGGATCTCCTGGTTGGAGAAATAAAATTAGGAAAAAAAAAAAAATTGTGAAATTCCCTTTAAAATTAAAAGTGTCCCTGCAGATAAAAGTTGGTGAATCTTCACAGCCAGTGATAACTAATTAGTTAACTGGTTAGTTAGAATTAGTTAGACTATAGTCATAAGAAGTACTTAGTGTATTTACTGGTTAGAGATTTAGCTTGTATATTATTATATTGTCTAAAAAGTATGGCGGAGCTAGCAAAATTCCGATCAGCTGCTGTGCTGACCGCAAAGGAGATGGGAATGGATGGTCAAATTTTAATTCAATATGTAACGGCTGAATGTGATAAATATATTGAAAGGGAAGATAGAAAGTTAGCTGAAGAAAAGAGGTTACAAATTGAGGCTGAGATTAAGAGGCTGCAGATTGAGGCAGAAGAAAAACGACAGCAAAGGGAGGCAGAAGAAAAACGACAGCAAAGGGAGGCAGAAGAAAAAAAGGTTGACTGCCGAAAGGGAGGCAGAAGATAGAAGGTTGCAGAGGGAGCACGAATTACGACTAAGGGAGCTGGAATTACAAGGCCCGGCTCCTGAAAATGGTGCCAGCCCTTTTGCCTCAGATGCTACGCCCAGTCTGGGAGCCTCAAACTCAGCTATGGGGTTTCATTTAGACCATTTTGTTGAAAAAGACGATGACATAGAGGGGTACCTAGGACGTTTTGAGTTATTAGCTACTACATATGGGTTAGAGAGAGAGAGGTGGAGTTTAAAGCTATCACAGGGATTGAGAGGTACTTCTTATGAAGTATTTGCCAAAATGAACAGGGAAGACCAAGACAATTATGACATGTTAAAGCAGGCTTTGTTATTAAGGTACGAGAAGAATGGTGAATTTTATCGTAAGAAATTTAGAAATGCCAAACTGTTGTCTGGGGAGACATACCACCAATTCTCTGGAGAAGGCATTGAAGGAAGAAATAGAGTATTTGTTGAAGGAGGGGATTATTTCGCACAGTGAATCATCTTTTAGTTCTAGTGTCGTTTTGTTGAGAAAACCGTCTGGGGAACACAGACTGTGCATAGATTACAGGAAACTGAATGCTGTCACAGAAGGACAAGTGGATCCATTACCAGACACAAAACAATTATTTGCCAGACTGAACAAGGCAAAATACTTTTCAAAGGTGGATCTTAGTAAAGGCTATTACCAGATCCCAGTGAAGCCTGAAGTGAGACCTTATTTGGCTTTTAGCACTTCGGATGGACATTATGAATTCAATATGCTACCATTCGGACTGAAAAAATGCTCCGAGTGTGTTTTCAAGGATGATGCGCAAATTGTTGGATCCCCTGAATAACCCATGTATCACGAATTTCATGGATGATATTCTCGTCGCCACAGAGACATTTGAAGAACACATTGAAGCTCTGGAGATGTTGTTTGATAGACTTCGGGAGGCGAACTTAACTGCTAGGCCAACAAAATGTTGTATTGGATGTAAAGAGTTGGAATTCTTGGGACACACTGTATATCAGGGTAATATGACCCCTGATCCTAAGAACTTGGAAAAACTGCAGAGAGCACCTAGGCCACAGACAAAAAAGGACGTGCGATCATTCGTGTCGTTATGCGGATTTTATCAGAAATACATCAAAAATTTTAACGCTATTTGTGCTCCTCTGACTGATCTGACTCGCAAGGGACTTCCCGATAAAATTATTTGGACTGCACAATGTGAACTAGCGTTCCAAGAGTTAAAGGAAAAACTCACTAGCAAGCCTATTCTCAAACTGCCTGATTTGACACAGGACTTTGTCTTAAGAACCGATGCAAGTAATGTAGGACTCGGAGGGGCTTTGTTGCAAAGATCATCTTCACCTGATGGGGAACTGAAACCAGTCGCTTATGCAAGCCGCAAATTGAATAAGGCGGAACAAGGATACTCCACAAGCGAAAAAGAATGTTTAGCGTTAATCTGGGCAATAAAGAAGTTTCAAATCTATCTGTATGGTAGGACTTTTGTGGTGGAGACGGATCATCAGCCTCTCGTATTCTTATCTCAGGCTAAGCATGAAAACGCAAGATTGCTGAGGTGGTCTTTATTGCTTCAACCTTATCAGTTCAGTATCCAATATATCCCAGGCAAATTGAATGTCGGTGCAGATTTCCTCAGTCGGCACCCCTGTGATCAAAATTAGAGTAGTGGCAGACGTGAGGAGTAATTTTACCTATGTGTATCGCTGGTTTTGGAACTTGCCATAGGCATGTTTTCAAGTGGGGAGATGTGTAGTGAAATTGACAGAGATACAACGGTAAAATACCTCCAAAGATAACATGTAAGGATAAAAACATAATGCGTAGGCTGCTGATAGTACATGATCGCCCAGACCGCGGGTCATCACCCTCCATAAAAATTGACTTGCTAGACAGGAGGGGAACGGCGGATAAAAAGGAAAAAATATGACTGGAAAGATTGCGTGAGACTAGAAAGGCTAAGGAGACGCAATTGGGGGGGATGGAGGAAAGTAAAAATTCACGTCCCCAAATTGACACGAGGTACGGAAATGGACGCTTTTGCGATACCAAGCCCTTGATTTGAATTCAGCGGCTAAACGCAGATGTTGAAATATTACAAAATTTAAAAAGTAACTTTTTCATAATATTAATGTTAGGAATATAAAAATTAGCTGGCCGGATGGCCCATTCTGAGCAGTGAACTAATATGTTCTTAATTTTACAGACGGATAGATAATATTGAAGATAATGACAAAAGACAGTGTTGTTCACATCAACGACAGACTGTATGGAATAAAAAGTGTCGCTATTTGCACAAAAAAACACGACCTTGAGAAGCAGGTGTTCAAATCAACTTAGTAGGGAAGCGAAGGGACATTGGTGGGAGCTGTGTCTAAATATAACTTTTAACGACAAAATTTTGGAGGGGAGAGAAAGGTTGGTTCAAAAATCAAGTACATTTTTGTAAAAACGCAAGTAGAGACGGACAGACTAACAGATAAAAATCCATACTTGACTGAAGCATGACTGAAATGACTTTAGTGTAGGAAATTTGAAATTCAAAAAAACCTAGGCAGTGATTGGCCACAGACAAGCATATTGTCGGCGCTTAGACGCGGATTTGGGGTCATTTCTCAATAGTTGTTCAGTGATAGACACAGATTTTAAAGTGTGGTGATTTCCAAATGAAATAAAGTGAAATAAGTTCAGGGACGCCATACTATAGCCAGCAGCTCAGCTGAGTTTTGCTAGCATTTCTGTGTTCTTTATTCATAATCTGGTAAGATTGAAATTATTTCTTTGTATATTTTGAATATTGTTTAATGTTCGAGTGATTTGATACTGCCATATCGAAATCTAGCCTTACAAACAAGTAGGGATTTGCTCTAGACCCCCCGCCCAGTTCAGGGTCTAGGGACCAACAATATACATAAACTCCAGCAAGGGTTAGGAAAGACAGATCAAGTGTTGAGAATAATGAAACATATTACCTATCCACTTTTAGGGAAGGAAACTAATAAATATTTTTCAGAATCTATAGTCTGGGAGGACCTATCTGATGTAAAACCACCATGGTAAATGTGCTGTTTGGTCAGAGAGATCTGACCTGTCTGTATGATGTGGTTGTTGTGTCAGTGTTGTGTCCAGACGTGGGTAGAGAATAGAATTTTGACACATAGCCAATACTTTGATTGCAGAGCTGTGAGTTTCAGCTGTCAACAAGGCGGTGTCTATCCAGTTGGTGATTTTACTCGAGTGTATCTGTGCAGTACGTTGTGACAGAGACCACTATTATTGCCCGCCAGCACGGAGAGGTGGGACCACCAGATTTCAGCACCAGAGCTACTTCTTCAAGATGAGTGAGCCTCTGGTCTGCTGGAAGTTCACCAACGCCTTTTAGTTACTAATACCCCATAAAATTCCTGCAATTTACTGGACACTGTGTAGTCAATATAGACAGGTGTGATGAGGCCACCCCAACAGCACAAGCATTAACTATCCTCCCAAGTAGATGAATACTAGAACATTTTAATAAAACTAACTAGTCTAGTACTTATATATGTACACTCTTGCATTTATTATGTAACATTCCATGCACTTCTTTCATAATTTTTTTAAATCTTTTTTTAAAAAAAGTTCTGGTCAACATAAAACTTGATCCAGAACAAAATAAATGTAATATAATTCTATCAAAAATTTTACACACGTGAGTTAGTTCAGTGTATTTTAACATTTGTTAATATTATTAGTCTTCTTAAATATCTGTGGGTGTATTTATAAACTATCACACCACACTACATATCATTACCCTAGACACTTTACGTAGCCACATTCATTAAGAAAAAAAATTAAGTGTGAGGTCGTAGTGGTAGCAAGAAAGGCCTTCTGACAATTCACAACTACATTTTATCTCAGGAGCCTTCACAGCTGGCCTCATACATTACATTTAGTAACATCACCATCATACAATACCATCAAACCCACTACATACATTGGGGTCTTGTCCAGGGATAATTAGCCCAACAGTAATATTAGGATCTCCTGGTTGGAGAAATAAAATTAGGGAAAAAAAATTGTGAAATTCCCTTTAAAATTAAAAGTGTCCCTGCAGATAAAAGTTGGTGAATCTTCACAGCCAGTGATAACTAATTAGTTAACTGGTTAGTTAGAATTAGTTAGACTATAGTCATAAGAAGTACTTAGTGTATTTACTGGTTAGAGATTTAGCTTGTATATTATTATATTGTCTAAAAAGTATGGCGGAGCTAGCAAAATTCCGATCAGCTGCTGTGCTGACCGCAAAGGAGATGGGAATGGATGGTCAAATTTTAATTCAATATGTAACGGCTGAATGTGATAAATATATTGAAAGGGAAGATAGAAAGTTAGCTGAAGAAAAGAGGTTACAAATTGAGGCTGAGATTAAGAGGCTGCAGATTGAGGCAGAAGAAAAACGACAGCAAAGGGAGGCAGAAGAAAAACGACAGCAAAGGGAGGCAGAAGAAAAAAGGTTGACTGCCGAAAGGGAGGCAGAAGATAGAAGGTTGCAGAGGGAGCACGAATTACGACTAAGGGAGCTGGAATTACAAGGCCCGGCTCCTGAAAATGGTGCCAGCCCTTTTGCCTCAGATGCTACGCCCAGTCTGGGAGCCTCAAACTCAGCTATGGGGTTTCATTTAGACCATTTTGTTGAAAAAGACGATGACATAGAGGGGTACCTAGGACGTTTTGAGTTATTAGCTACTACATATGGGTTAGAGAGAGAGAGAGGTGGAGTTTAAAGCTATCACAGGGATTGAGAGGTACTTCTTATGAAGTATTTGCCAAAATGAACAGGGAAGACCAAGACAATTATGACATGTTAAAGCAGGCTTTGTTATTAAGGTACGAGAAGAATGGTGAATTTTATCGTAAGAAATTTAGAAATGCCAAACTGTTGTCTGGGGAGACATACCACCAATTCTCTGCTAGACTAGAAACCTATTTGGAGAAATGGACGGCTCTGGGGAAGACCCAAGATCTTAAAGAAATGATCATGATTGAGCAATTGAGAGAGTCCATGGCTCCAGACATGAGAAAATTTCTCATGGAACAAGGTGCAGAGAGGTTGGGGGAAATTTTAAATGTTGCTGAGAGGTATCAGGCAGCTCAGGCAGAGGTAAGTGGTGCTAAAAAGAAGCACATAGACAATTTTAAAGCTCCACAGCAATTTAATAAATTTGATAATAGAGAGCAGGGAAATAAAGGTAGGACAAACTTTGAGCGGCCAAGAAATGACTATCGCGACAGAAACTCACAGTTCAATGACCAAAAGTTCAATGAAAGAAAACCGTTGAACCAAGGAAAAAGATGGTGTAAATGGTGCAAGAAGGATAACCATAACACCGAATTTTGTAGAAGGAAACCTTCAAACATTGCTGCAATGAAGTCGGGGACGCGAAGATTAAAGGTTAATCCTAATGGACAACAGGAACCTTATCACCCCCCAGTTTGTGAGGATGTTATTTGTAATGGGGTCACCATAAGGTGCCTTTATGATACAGGTTTGGATTATGATTCAGTTGTGAAGTCTAGCCTAGTGGACCCAAGTCAGTATACCACAGAAACAGTGGAAATACAAGGGGCGACTAAGGACATACCACTCATGACACTTCCCATCGCAAGGATAACGGTGAAAACTCGCTATGTGGAGGGAGAAATCAGAGCAGCAGTGATAGATGAACCAATCTACCCTCTGATATTGGGGTGTAGATACGTCTTCTTGGGGAATCCCGAGAAACCTGTGATCATGGCGACAGTGCAGACCAGGTCACAGAAGAAGGAGGAAGAAGGTGAACCTATAAATGCTCATCCAGAGGAGATGAGGAAGGCGCAGGCTGAGGATAGGACACTCAAGCCCTGTTTTAAAAAATTGCCCAAATGCCACACACCTCCGAGCAAGGGGGAATATTTCATGAAGAACAAACTCTTATACAGGAAGGCCGGAACTGGAACAAATGGTCACAACCAGCTGGTTCTTCCCACTTCATATAGAGATAAAGTGATGGAACTCGGGCATGCGATTCCCTTCAGTGGTCACATGGGGATCAGCGCCACAGGACAGCGTATAGCTTGTCATTACTTCTGGCCAGGGATAACGGAGGATATTAAAAGATATGTCAAATCCTGCCCAGAATGTCAAAGGGTAGCTCCAAAGCACTGGACTGCTCCTGCAACTCTAGGGGAAATGCCCATAGTGGGAACACCTTTTGAGAGGGTTGCAGTGGATATTGTAGGACCTCTCACTCGGACCAAGAGGAGGAACAGTTACATCCTTACTCTGGTGGACACTTGTTCTATGTGGGGAGAGGCGGTAGCCCTGCCATCAATTGATTCAAAACATGTAGCAGAGGCACTACTTACAATATTTACCCGATTAGGATTCCCGCATCAAATCTTGACGGATAATGGTTCTCAGTCAAGGGGAAACTAACGGAAGAAGTTTTTAAGCTATTTCAAGCCAGACACTTTCATTGTAGTCCGTACCATCCACAAGGGAACGGCCAGGTAGAGAGGTTCAACGGGACTCTCATTTCTATCCTGAGAAAGCTGGCACACGAAAACCCGGATCTGTGGGATCAATTCCTGCCCGCCGCATTGTTCGCGTACCGGGAGGTACCACATAGTTCAACCGGGATGGCTCCCGCAACTCTGCTATTTGGGAGGCCAATAAAAGGTCCTTTAGAAGCTTTATTAAGGACCTGGACAGATGAGAAGGCGGAAGAGACTGTTACCTCATCGTATCAATACGTGAACGAACTGACCACTCGTTTGAAAGCTGGATGGAAACTGGCAAATGATAATTTGAAGCAAGCCAGGAAGAAACATGCAGCATATTTTAATAGGAAGGCAAAGGACAGGGAACTGGCAGTCGGAGAGAAGGTGCTGCTTCTACTACCCGGAAGCCAGAATAAATTACAAATTGGTTGGCAAGGTCCATATACGGTTCTAGAGAAGGTGTCTAGAACAAACTATAAAATTGACAAAAAGGGGAAGGAGAAAGTTTATCATGTAAACCTGTTAAAGAAGTATCTGGACAGACCACTCCAGGAAAGCACCCCCTTATTGACCTTGGCTATTGCAACCCAGATGCAAAAAGAACCACTCACCTCACATGAATACCCATTACATCCTTGTGAAACCGCAGCACAGGTAAAAGTCAGTAAGCACCTGACTAAAAACCAGAGGGAGAGAGTTCAACAGGTTCTGGAGGAACATACAGATGTATTAACAGATAAACCAGGCCATACAAATTTGCTACAGTATGACATGAAACTGGTAGACTCAAACCCAATCTGTATGAGAGCCTATTCTATTCCGTTCGCGAAGGAGAAGGCATTGAAGGAAGAAATAGAGTATTTGTTGAAGGAGGGGATTATTTCGCACAGTGAATCATCTTTTAGTTCTAGTGTCGTTTTGTTGAGAAAACCGTCTGGGGACACAGACTGTGCATAGATTACAGGAAACTGAATGCTGTCACAGAAGGACAAGTGGATCCATTACCAGACACAAAACAGTTATTTGCCAGACTGAACAAGGCAAAAATACTTTTCAAAGGTGGATCTTAGTAAAGGCTATTACCAGATCCCAGTGAAGCCTGAAGTGAGACCTTATTTGGCTTTTAGCACTTCGGATGGACATTATGAATTCAATATGCTACCATTCGGACTGAAAAATGCTCCGAGTGTGTTTTCAAGGATGATGCGCAAATTGTTGGATCCCCTGAATAACCCATGTATCACGAATTTCATGGATGATATTCTCGTCGCCACAGAGACATTTGAAGAACACATTGAAGCTCTGGAGATGTTGTTTGATAGACTTCGGGAGGCGAACTTAACTGCTAGGCCAACAAAATGTTGTATTGGATGTAAAGAGTTGGAATTCTTGGGACACACTGTATATCAGGGTAATATGACCCCTGATCCTAAGAACTTGGAAAAACTGCAGAGAGCACCTAGGCCACAGACAAAAAAGGACGTGCGATCATTCGTGTCGTTATGCGGATTTTATCAGAAATACATCAAAAATTTTAACGCTATTTGTGCTCCTCTGACTGATCTGACTCGCAAGGGACTTCCGATAAAATTATTTGGACTGCACAATGTGAACTAGCGTTCCAAGAGTTAAAGGAAAAACTCACTAGCAAGCCTATTCTCAAACTGCCTGATTTGACACAGGACTTTGTCTTAAGAACCGATGCAAGTAATGTAGGACTCGGAGGGGCTTTGTTGCAAAGATCATCTTCACCTGATGGGGAACTGAAACCAGTCGCTTATGCAAGCCGCAAATTGAATAAGGCGGAACAAGGATACTCCACAAGCGAAAAAGAATGTTTAGCGTTAATCTGGGCAATAAAGAAGTTTCAAATCTATCTGTATGGTAGGACTTTTGTGTGGAGAGACGGATCATCAGCCTCTCGTATTCTTATCTCAGGCTAAGCATGAAAACGCAAGATTGCTGAGGTGGTCTTTATTGCTTCAACCTTATCAGTTCAGTATCCAATATATCCCAGGCAAATTGAATGTCGGTGCAGATTTCCTCAGTCGGCACCCCTGTGATCAAAATTAGAGTAGTGGCAGACGTGAGGAGTAATTTTACCTATGTGTATCGCTGGTTTTGGAACTTGCCATAGGCATGTTTTCAAGTGGGGAGATGTGTAGTGAAATTGACAGAGATACAACGGTAAAATACCTCCAAAGATAACATGTAAGGATAAAAACATAATGCGTAGGCTGCTGATAGTACATGATCGCCCAGACCGCGGGTCATCACCCTCCATAAAAATTGACTTGCTAGACAGGAGGGGAACGGCGGATAAAAAGGAAAAAAATATGACTGGAAAGATTGCGTGAGACTAGAAAGGCTAAGGAGACGCAATTGGGGGGGGATGGAGGAAAGTAAAAATTCACGTCCCCAAATTGACACGAGGTACGGAAATGGACGCTTTTGCGATACCAAGCCCTTGATTTGAATTCAGCGGCTAAACGCAGATGTTGAAATATTACAAAATTTAAAAAGTAACTTTTTCATAATATTAATGTTAGGAATATAAAAATTAGCTGGCCGGATGGCCCATTCTGAGCAGTGAACTAATATGTTCTTAATTTTACAGACGGATAGATAATATTGAAGATAATGACAAAAGACAGTGTTGTTCACATCAACGACAGACTGTATGGAATAAAAAGTGTCGCTATTTGCACAAAAAAACACGACCTTGAGAAGCAGGTGTTCAAATCAACTTAGTAGGGAAGCGAAGGGACATTGGTGGGAGCTGTGTCTAAATATAACTTTTAACGACAAAATTTTGGAGGGGAGAGAAAGGTTGGTTCAAAAATCAAGTACATTTTTGTAAAAACGCAAGTAGAGACGGACAGACTAACAGATAAAAATCCATACTTGACTGAAGCATGACTGAAATGACTTTAGTGTAGGAAATTTGAAATTCAAAAAAACCTAGGCAGTGATTGGCCACAGACAAGCATATTGTCGGCGCTTAGACGCGGATTTGGGGTCATTTCTCAATAGTTGTTCAGTGATAGACACAGTAAATTTCAAGTGTGGTGATTTCCAAATGAAATAAATTGAAATAAGTTCAGGGATGCCATACTATAGCCAGCAGCTCAGCTGAGTTTTGCTAGCATTTCTGTGTTCTTTATTCATAATCTGGTAAGATTGAAATTATTTCTTTGTATATTTTGAATATTGTTTAATGTTCGAGTGATTTGATACTGCCATATCGAAATCTAGCCTTACAAACAAGTAGGGATTTGCTCTAGACCCCCCGCCCCAGTTCAGGGTCTAGGGACCAACAATATACATAAACTCCAGCAAGGGTTAGGAAAGACAGATCAAGTGTTGAGAATAATGAAACATATTACCTATCCACTTTTAGGGAAGGAAACTAATAAATATTTTTCAGAATCTATAGTCTGGGAGGACCTATCTGATGTAAAACCACCATGGTAAATGTGCTGTTTGGTCAGAGAGATCTGACCTGTCTGTATGATGTGGTTGTTGTGTCAGTGTTGTGTCCAGACGTGGGTAGAGAATAGAATTTTGACACATAGCCAATACTTTGATTGCAGAGCTGTGAGTTTCAGCTGTCAACAAGGCGGTGTCTATCCAGTTGGTGATTTTACTCGAGTGTATCTGTGCAGTACGTTGTGACAGAGACCACTATTATTGCCCGCCAGCACGGAGAGGTGGGACCACCAGATTTCAGCACCAGAGCTACTTCTTCAAGATGAGTGAGCCTCTGGTCTGCTGGAAGTTCACCAACGCCTTTTAGTTACTAATACCCCATAAAATTCCTGCAATTTACTGGACACTGTGTAGTCAATATAGACAGGTGTGATGAGGCCACCCCAACAGCACAAGCATTAACTATCCTCCCAAGTAGATGAATACTAGAACATTTTAATAAAACTAACTAGTCTAGTACTTATATATGTACACTCTTGCATTTATTATGTAACATTCCATGCACTTCTTTCATAATTTTTTTAAATCTTTTTTTTAAAAAAAGTTCTGGTCAACATAAAACTTGATCCAGAACAAAATAAATGTAATATAATTCTATCAAAAATTTTACACACGTGAGTTAGTTCAGTGTATTTTAACATTTGTTAATATTATTAGTCTTCTTAAATATCTGTGGGTGTATTTATAAACTATCACACCACACTACATATCATTACCCTAGACACTTTACGTAGCCACATTCATTAAGAAAAAAAAAATTAAGTGTGAGGTCGTAGTGGTAGCAAGAAAGGCCTTCTGACAATTCACAACTACATTTTATCTCAGGAGCCTTCACAGCTGGCCTCATACATTACATTTAGTAACATCACCATCATACAATACCATCAAACCCACTACAGATGCAGGCACTATAACTCTGAGTTATAGGAGAAAGTCACTTATTCCTTTTGATAGATATTTCTAGTGGCAAGGAAGAATCATTATATGTTTACTTGTGTAGCTAGACTCTAGCCATAACTTTCACAGAAAAGCAGACACCCGCCAAAGATATAATTATATCTTATGTTCAGTCACAACGGTATTATTATAGCAAGAACATTGCATTTTCTATGTATTCATTTGGTGGGATATTAATATTTTTCCCCCAAGGGGCATATGATTTAATGTTGTAATGTCTAATGCTGTAATCTGTTTATGTAAATTCATTTAAATGGTTGTAAGATGAATAAGCATATCCACTCAACTGTAACTACAAGGTTAGGTTTCCTTATGTTTAGTTGAAAGAAGAGGAGTAGTTTTTGCTGTCAGACAATTTTACTGACAGGTACATGGGTGTACAAAAGATATTAAGCCTATGCAGGCGCATGCTGATAACTGATAGAGTGGAAGGAGCGGAGCATAACTGGTTATATAACGTTAGTGTGATTTTATTGTTGGCTTAATGTAAAGGGTGTCTCTTTTGGGTCTCAGTTTCAGGGATACCGAATCGCTAGAGCAGACTCCAGTCAGGCGAAGAACGTCATATTCTCTTCGATCTAGAGGGTTTCTGAATACAGCTAGCGTCACGAGTTGTCAACCCCATTCCTGAACCAAAACCCTTTGTCAACGCCAAGTTAAGCTCACGCAGTGTAACGAGCCAACGCTAAATCTGAAATCATCGGTTGCAGTAGTAGTCTCCTACTCGCCTATTGATCGCCAGTCAGAGCATGGCGGCTTCCAGCATATCAATCAGCCTAGCGTCTATAGCAGAATTTATATCACCAAGCTTTGTGTGCCTAAACGGGGCACTCAGTCAAACCAGCCCAAACCGGATTTAACACCCAGTACGCAAGCCAATTCTAGCGCCGGATAAGAGCGCCTGGGACTCTTTGTCCTCAAGTAACTTCGTCTGGTGTATTTCTGGGTTTATGTAGAACCTCGCACTTAGGAGCGGCCAGCCAAAGATAGACAGAGTTCCAGCCCCCCTCACGCAATTAGGGGTCACCAACTTTTAGCACCTACAAGGAAAGTTTTGTATTTCCCTTCATTCACCTTGAAAGATATTTACATGTAAGACACTTTTCTGGAGCTAGCACCTTTGGTCCCACGAAAGCGGACAGGCTGTCGCTCAGTTTGTTTATTTGGTCTGCAGAAGATAGACAGAGTTCCAGTCCCCCTCGCGCAATTAGGGGCACCAACGCTTAGCGCCTACATTGGATTTACAGGTTAATTCCATCACCCATGGAGTATATATTTACGTAAAGACACTTCTTGGAGCTAGAGCCTTTGGTTCCACGAAAGCGGACAGAATGACACTCAGTTTTTGGGAGCCGCGCTAGCGTAGTGGTTACCACACCGCTCTGGCGACCGGGTGATACAGGATCAAACCCGGGCGACGGCATTTGAGGATTTTTCGTTGACCGGGATTTGGACTGGATTAACTCGAGACCTGGCGAGGACATTTGAAGGAGTGTCGTCGACCAGGGACTGGCGGCTCCTGAGCCGACCCAGCTGCAATGGGTACCTCCGAAATCGGCGAGTATTTGCCTGAATGGCGAGGGACACCTGTCTCTATACAAGAAATAAAGGGATACTCACGTAAAATCAATGTCAGGTTAGACATATAATAACCTGAGATTTCGCCTCGAGTATTAGCGTTCGTACGAAAATAAAAAATAAAAAAAATAAAAATAAAAAAGACACTCAGTTTATTCATTTGGTAAACCGGAGGTAAATAGAGTCTTCCAGCCCACCTCACGCAATTAGAGGTCACCAATGATAGCACCGACAAGGAAAGTTTTGTAGGTTTATTTCATCCCCTTAAAGGATATCTACATGTAAGACACTTTTCTGGAGCTAGCTTTTGGTCCCACGAAAGTGGACGGGCTGACACTCAGTTTATTTCATTTCTCTGTGTTCTACAGGTTTTATGATCGGTGGTCTGTGTGTGTGTTTGTTGGTATATTTTGCATATTTTTGATTATTGATGAATTTTATGTTGTTTGTGATGAAATGCATTATTTTCATACATGCTTCTTCATTTAATAAATTTTACTCATTTATTAATGCGCTGTTCACGACCATCCATAATTTACATTTTCAGCTCTTTGCTATACTCTCTATTTATTATTCAGAGAAAAGAGTGAGAGCAGGAGGTGCTTAGACTATAAAAGTGAGTTGAGGCTTGGAGAGAGAGATAATTTTAATAAATCTTCTTCCAAGTTTGTCTCAAGGTTTATATAAAAAATTACTTTTTATCACTACAAAAATTTTAACCCTAAATAAATTGTGTTAGTTGTTTAAGTATTATATTTTAATATTTGTTTGTGTGTGTGTGTTTAAGTATTGAATTAATACCACACCACATGTTCATAACCCTAGACATTAGACGTAGCTATCAGACATACTAGTCAAGAATAAGTCTGAGTGAGATCGTAAGGTGGTAGCAGAAAGGTTCCCTGGTAACTCACTCTAAACCATAGATATTCAGGGACCTTCACAGCTGACCTCACTCAGTACAATAGAAAATACAATAACAACAATCATAACATCAAATCCACCACACGTCCTCCGTGTATTTATTACCATTACGAAACATGTTTCACCAGGAATACTCTTTCTTCAATCGTCAACACCATTGTCGTTTGGTCAAGACAATTAAACCTGGACTGCAGTTCAACAACGCTTTACTCCGACTGCTGCTACGCACTGGTGCTTGGGCGACTGACTACACTGCCAAGCCTAGGGAAGAACAGACACATTGCTCTCGTCTGTTGTCAAGGTCACGCAAAGGGTAGAACGGACAACTCTCACATCAAAACCGCTACTAGTCTGCCGTATATTCAAGTTCACAGTAACTTTTCGGACGCCCTGTAGTTTCATTATAAAAGAACCACATAATACCTCGTCATGTTTTATTTTTAATTTAACACAAAAAATCATCCCAAGCGATAATTAAGGTGGACGAGTTTTCATTCCACGCATCAGTTAAAAGCCTAATGACACCAGCCTTCCTGTCATCTTGAGACGTGACCAGTTTCCTGTGGTCTTAGCCTTTGCCACCACAATTCGCAAAGCACAGCGACAATCGTTGATCACGTATGTGCATACCTACTAGAAGCAGTCTTTTCTCATGTTCCCCTTTTATGTATGGCTCATGCGAGTAAGGGACCCAGACAGTCTTAATAGTATATATTCTTCTTCTTCTTCTTCCTCGTTCGTCCTGAAAAGGACGCTGGTTGCGTTGTGTCTGTTTACGCCGTAGCTGTGATATCTGCACCTTTCGGCCGACACATGACACATCCGACTTCAGCACGGCATTTTTTGGGGCCGGGTTTGCCTTCCCTCTTCGATCCCTACTCTCTCAGCCAGACTGCAGTGATGCAGCCTGTTTCCAGGACCACCATGTGGAGGTGGAGTAGGGTCTTGGTCAGCTCTGGTTCCCTGACCCTGACGCAAGCAGTCAAGCTATGGGTCGCTGACTGCATTCTCTATTGCTGCATTTTTGGGTCCCAAAGTACGGTATATATTCAGGAAACAGGCTATCAAGGCAAACATCTTATTTATAACCGCCCATTTACACGCCCTAAGCACCCCCTTTCCAAAGACACAACTGTCCTGAGGATGTAACCAAACAGTATAACGAGACATGCCCTTAACTGGGACACACGGAGGAAAAGAACAATGGGGAGGCCTAAGAGAACCTATAGACCGATCGGTAAAAGAGGAAACCAAGGCAGCCGGAATATCATGAACAGTGCTTAAGAAAACTAACGAAAATAACAAACAAATTGGTGGCTATCAACAGGTGTAGCTTGATGCTCTACGTGAAACGAAAAAGGTGCGAGAGCGAGGGAATGATGGCTTTGATTTAGGCTTCGTGTAAATGCAAGATGAGACATACTGAAAACTATATGGGCGTGGCTTGATTGGCTTTTGCATCACTGCGTCATATTTTTCACTCTGCGACTTCCTTCGTCAGTCCGTCATATCATGTAAACTTTCACCTTCCGACGCTGTACACCAGAGTACTATGTAACCAGAATAAGAGGCAGGCACACACAGAACGAGAGAGAGAATGAGAGAGAGAGAGCGGGGGGAGGAGGAGGAAGGGTAAGAGAACAAGATATCTGGATAACTTTACCACACGTCATTTGAGGAATATAAAAATTGAACTAATTAAAGCCGCTAGAAACCACCGACAATTAATAAAATGATCGCCGGTACCTGTCGGCACGATACTTAGAAAATGGAAAATAAAGATGATGATGGAATGAAAAGACTAATCATCAATTCATTGACCGTACGGTACAGAGATATCAATCACTTTACGCTTTCCCAAAGATAACTTTAACAAATATACAAGTATGGGAACACAAGAGCCAGGGTGGATCCAGGACAATCCAGAGTTCGCTGGGAGGACATTAGACAATCTCTAAATGACCGAGGACTAAATTGGAACCAGGCCAGCAGCAAGACAGCCGATGGGATAGTATCTCTCTCTCTCTCTCACTCTCTCTCTCTCTCTCTCTCTCTCTCTCTCTCTCTCTCTCTCTCTCTCTCTCTCTCTCTCTCTGTGTGGGGGGGGGGGGGGGGGGGGGGGGGGAGAGAAACACCTCTACACCCCAGGGTAGAAGGTAAATGAATAAGTAAAGTAAAGAAGTAATATTAGCAACGTTAACTTAATACTATTGCGAATTGTATTTCTCTGGCATTCGGTTGGAGTTTTAAAGAATCAGAGATGCAAAGGAGGAAATTAAATTTATTTCCTATAATGTCATAGTTTTTGTGTTCGTGCGACAAAGCGGTGTTAAACTGAAGCTATTACAACTATACAGCTATTGAAGAGGCTTGCTGGCACTGCATGAGGATCAGACAAGGATACTCTGACAGGCTTGTACCTTGGCTATGTCCGAACTGTGATAGAATACAACAACTCACTGCTTACAACCTGCTCCAAAACAGACCTAGAGTCTCTGGACAGAGTGCAAAGCAATGCCCTTCGACTAATTAGTGGAGCTATGAGATCAACTCCAACTGCTGCATGTGAAATACACACAAATGTGGAACCCCTTGGGTTGTGGAGGGATAAAGCTGTTTTAGAAGTTTATGAAAGATGTAAGAGAATGAACCAAAACCACCCCAGTAGGCACCTTGTAGAAAACTTGGTACACAAGCAAAGAATAAAATACAAGTCAGTCTTACAAGTTCCACGAAGTTCAGGATAGATACCACCTCCCAGAACGAAGACAAGATATACAAAAAGTAGTAAGAAATTTACCACCGCATACCCGCTTAAAAACACCAGAAGTACAAATGAATTTAGTAGACAAAACAACTAAACAGTCCGACCCAGTCAGTCTTATGAGTGCATCACAAAGTACCATTGATGCCTACACTGAAGAATGGTTGCGTGTTGTCACTGGTTGCCTCCCCTTTGTTCTGTAGTAGTGGTCCAACAGTGACCAAAACTTAGAGTATCTAATGTGGGTCTTCAAAGGTGTCTACCTTCTCACAAGATTACTCTTGGCAGAGTTGTAGATAGAAGGATAATGATGCTTCTACCTCGAAGGAATGTTCACAAGATATTTAAGAATTCAAGAACAATGCTGAATGAGCCTTAGCAGTGTTAACTCTTTATCTTTCCCGCTGCCTTTTGTGAAGAGATAAATGGTATGATTTAGCTCGTTCAAGCCCCCAGCTGATTTAAATCAGCGAAATTAGTATTATTATTATTATTTTTCTTGACTCTACAGATGTAGATCTAACTATATATATATATATATATATATATATATATATATATATATATATATATATATATATATATATATATATATATATATATATATATATATATATATATATATATATATATATATATATATATATCATATGCAAATTTAATAATCAATTACTTTAACAGTTGTAAATTGTGACAGACAACTCATCCGTCCCTGAATTTGTTAGATGATGGTAGAACCCTCTCATAACATCGGTACCCCTGAAGCGTTGGATGATATAGTACGACTTTCGTAGCGACCCCTTGGATAACATCAGTGCCCCCGAATATTGTAACCTTTCGTCAAACGGGATTTTTCTTTTCACCTGGACTCATTAGCTATGCAACCGTTCCACACGTTTGCTGATTAATATGTGGACAGTTTACCTATCGTTCATTCTGGTCATCGCATTGATTTAAGGAGAGATTAAATCACGCCCATTGACATCTCTTGAGCAATCATATGCAGTATTTTCATTAACTTGGCCCAGAGGGGGCGGCGCCAGAATCAAACGATAGTAGTGACCACGATCAAAGATACTGGGGGAGATCTCGGGAAGGACTGGCGGCGTGCTATCAAAGGCAGTAGTGGTCCCTGAAACGAGCGACGCAAGTTCCTGCCGGTATTTCGCATCTCCGTGCCAAACGCAGAACCGATCGCAGTGAAAGCGAACGGGGAAAGCCGGAACGGACGCAGCGAACGGCGATACAGAAATCCAGGGGCGGCATCTCTCTTTGGTCTGGCGGTCAGATCCCCAAAAGTGTCCTGAGATCTAAAAAGGTGTCAATTTTCTCATGTCCCACTCATCTTGCAATTAAGTTAGATATATACAGACCACGTAGAAATACACTTTATCACTCGTTGGCCAGACCTTTACAGAAGCACTAGCTATATTTGAAATCCTGCTAGATTATCCCCTGGATTTTATATATATTTGCAGTGAATTCTATTTCTGTGCAAAACGGTAATATATATATTGTGTAAAGTGATCAGTGGTCTAGTTCATTCATTCTATTTCACTGGATTTTGTGTTAATTTAAATCTATTAAATTAAACCATCTCAATAGTTCCAGTTGTAAATGTAATGATATATCTGCTATAATATTTCCAAAAAAGATAATAGAGGCTGAAATGCTTTAATTAACTTTTAAAGTCGCGAAGGAATTTATAATTAATAAATTTAGTTAAGTCCTATATTTATAGATGTGTGTTTTAACCATTAGAACTCACGCAGTGTTTATTAAATACATAATTAAATACGCGAATATATATATATTTATAAATAGTCTTAACGGGAAATTCATCGCGCTTTAGAATGTTATTTGATTTTTCGGTATATTACATGTCTTTTTTTCTTTCATACAGAGTGATCGTAACCTTTGCAATCCCAGCAATAAAGAAATCATCTTAAAAAACTTCCAGACATATTGATGAAACATTTTTTAAATTTAATCTTGTGGCGGTTCAATGCGACCTAGCTATCATACTTACATGAAAGAAAGCCTACCCAAGACTATTTAAAGAACAATCATCATATTAAAATTACAAATCTGTAAGATAAACTGGGAGCTGAACCGTGCCAGTAGCGATACTTGATTTACTGCCCTACTGTGAGAGAGTACATATTTTCCTGAACTGTGACGGCTTAAGTTTTTTCTCACTGGATTAATAAACTTACCGGTCAGTTACTACCATCACGCATTGAAGGAATTTTACCATAGCGGAAGATTAAAGAGATCACTTCATTTTCACCCCTGTGTCGAACTGTGTCAGTGCCATCCCATAGACTCCTTTTATATAATAAAACACAATAACTCTTAGGCTTCAAGTCCGGCGATAAGTGAGAATAGTTGCTATCAGCAAACCTCGCAACATCTGGGGCGGGACACGGAAGTACCAGACTTTTTCATGTGTCAAGAGTGTAATTGCTGTTTATATAATTCTATTGGAGTGTCTGATGCTGTAATCGGTAAGTGTGTGAATATATGAGTGTGGATCCTCACGCGCGTGTATAAATGACAGGAAATTTAATCTTTTTTTGTAACCATTTTGTTAACTTGTTTACTTGGTAATATAATTTTCTGTATACCCTGCATTGTTCCTTTAAGTGGGATAGATGATAATTTGTTAACTCTGTTAAAAAACCCTCCTTTTCATTTGCTTAGTAAAGGGAAGAACAATTGGGAAGAACAGGATTCTTTCTACCACCCATACCTAATTTTGAAACACCTCTTTCAGAGTAATTAACTTCACGGTTAGGTTAACATACCTATGTTCCTGATAACTATCTATCTTTGGACTGGGTTTATCTTTGTCTAATAAGTGGGACGGGCTTAGTCGATACCAATCTTCTTCACCCCCTCCCTACCTTGTTATTTGCATTGTTCTGTACTTATGATAATTTTTGATGTAAACACATGATTATTGTAGTGATTGTTTTTTTTAACTTTAATAAACAACATAAACTTAATCGTTACTGTGTTGGAATACCCAAAGCCCATAATTTCCCCTATTTGTTTAAGATAGTTTGTATCCACGTCGTCTGTGTGATTGAAGCACCAAATCGGTGTGAGCGCAGATGTGTGTCTGGAAACTGGCAAATAATTGTTTGACCAGGTGAGCCTGAAGAGTAGATTGAGAGAAACGATTTGTCGTAAATAAGTCTGTCTTTACTCTCCTCCAGCACTCTGTGGAGCAACTATTTACTCTCTACATTTTCTATCACTGAGCCTTTCACCATTCTTTTACACTCTAAACCGGACTACTATTTCTAAGACTCTTTCTCTCAAAATAAATTTACGACATAAATAAATGTACGTTGGTAATTCCTGTTTAAAAAATTAGTTTCGTTACAGAAAAAACTTTTAGGTTCATTTTGGTTTTTGCCTAGTAAAAAATTGAACTTGCCACAATGCTGACGTGCCGACGCTGCTTCTCTGTAGATTCGTCTCTATGATTGTCACAGAGTGCTCGAAGATTTTGTCTGGATTATTTTAAAATTCCTTACTTTTCTTTTCCTTCACATTTTGTCTGTTTTCTCTACGGAAATATTTGCACCTGCGATCGTTTCTTTAGCTGTTTTTCAAGTCTTCACTTATAGTCCTGTCATACGATCCAAATTCTATCTTCTTCAACTAAGACACTTAAAGAGATTTCTTTAGGGACGTCTATACGATTTATTCGCTGGTCGAAACCAGTGGTTCTCAGAGTATCATATTTCCGTGTTCAGTGGTCAACTGAAAACCGCCACGATAAATCTTGGTACGTGCCTGAGCATGAGACGGGAAATAATTAACTCTGGACGTGGGAACAGAAATGTTTTAACTTCATGCAAACGAATGCTGAGTTTTAAGATCACTTGCTGATTTAACCGTTGGAAGACAACGCACGCTTATAGAAGAGAAGCATCAACTTACCTCATATCTACAAGTATATGTGATTGAGAGTAAACGCTACTAAAGTTCTATTTCTTAAGCTGTGGATAAGTCCTGAGCGGTAAGCAAACTCTCAGTATTCGCTTAATTAGCTAACTCTAATATCAAGGGATTAGTTAATGGATGTAAAGTGTGAAATACTAAATATTGTGGTTTTAACTCTTTACATTAGATTGATAGCTATTTTGCATTTATGTATTATGAATGTTATTGATGCATTATAATGATGTAAGTACTGGCTGATATGAGAAAGTACTACAAGCTAATTGTATTAGGAATGTGATGAATAAAAACTGTTGTGAACGAGAGAAGAACCATGTTGTTCAAGGAACGAGTGAATGAAATAGCATTCCTCCAATGCAGTCACGCATGGACGCACACGGCAAGGCGTCTGCTTATAACAAAGGTTGACCTGACTGACCTGACCTGAGTGTGAGACTACTGCTAGACAGGAATTTGTAAACAAATGGACAGTCGCCTTTAAGGGAAAAGACTGACGTTACGGTTTCAGGTAAATATATTATTAGGCACCATTCTGAGACGAAATGTCCAGAGTGGCTGTAGTTAATATATCTGTAAAACAAACAGAAGATTGATTGCCTGTATTATCTTCCTCAGCCCAGTTGCAGAATCCTAGCCAGTTTCTGGATTTCGATTGCTGTAAATTGTTGCGAGTAAACCGCCTAGTTGCTCTATGCTACAGAGAGAACTAGTGCTTACGTCTCAAACCATCTAGCGGTGTTCACAAGTCAGCAACCCTGAGCATTCTACAGCATATGAGCAGTCTACCGCTTTAAGCAGTCAATACCTCGTCAGCACCTGAACATCATAATTCAACTTCACAACCAGGTGAACGAACAGCCTAGTCATCTCTTGGACTGTAGCCCCACTGAATCAAACTCTCCAGTTGGTAATTCCTACCTACTGAGACGCACAGGAGAAGTCCAAGCAGATAAGTCTACTTAAAACCCAGGCCAAAATCAGAATTCACTTATCCAAGAAATAGCCATAGGAATAAACTTTCGTCAGTGAGGAAAATAGCCTCTTATTCTTATCTGAACCAAAGACACTGACAGTTCTAAATTTCCTAGTATTTATTTTTTCCAAGTACATGTCAACATTGATTTTATATTTCTACTGTAAGTAATTATGTACATTCTGTAACTCACCATCATTCTGAGTTTGACTTAGTAGATTGTATGTTCTGTTCAGAAAAACATTCTCAACCCTCTTTGTATTACTTGTTACTACTAGTTCATCTTCAAAAAGATTTGAGTAAGAAAGAGTTAGTCGTCGCCAGAAAAATACAAGAGTTGGCAGTCTAAAGGTGAGAGAATCACTGACACCAACCTGTGCCCTTCTGTTAACTATTTTCCTCAACACTAGCTCACATCTGTGAAAACTAGTGTCTAAAGGTCTATGTGCTTCCTACACATCTTCCTTACTATACAAAACTCTTTATGCGACAATTGAATTTTCATTCAACGTCAATTGGAGTGCACCATCAAATATATCTGCGACAAATTGGATGCTCAGTCCGGAATCTTACCTTTGGTGACCTATCTGCAGAAGAATAGTTGAATCTTTAACTAGTAGTCTATCAATACCTTGGAGTAGAATCTATTATATATCCTTAGACAACGAAACTTCTTGTATTTTCTGAACAGAATTGTGGAATTACACAGAAGAATAAGGAAAGTGAAATCTGAATGGTACTGGAAGTAATTAATTAATTATTTAATTAATTAAGTTACTTAGATTAATTAAGCTCATTAAGTTAATTAGTGGCTTAAGATAACTAAGTGTACAAGTTGATGATTGTGTGTGATAGACTGGCTGCAATTGTAATACCTTACTTCAGAAGAAATAAGAGTATGCACAGGGTTAATAATAAATAAATTATACTTGAGTCTGGCTAAAGTTAATAATACCTTAATTCAGCAGAAATAAGTATTATTAAAATATCAATTATACTAGTCTCCTGAAAAGGGATACATTACGTCAGTAGACTTAATAGTATTATCTCGAGCCTCAGTAAATTGATTAGTGGTTATTATTACAATACTTCATAGAATTATTAGTAATAATCGGAAGCAAGTGTAGCGTCTGTCTAAAGTTAATAATACCTTAATTCAGCAGAAATAAGTATTATTAAAATATCAATTATACTAGCATCTGTAAAGGGATACATTACGTCAGTAGACTTAATAGTATTACCTCGAGCTTCTATAAATTGATCAGTGGTTTATTATTACAATACTTCATAGAATTATTGGTAATAACTGGAAACTAGTGCAGCGTATACTGAGAGATTGAACTACCTGCCCAGCGATCTAAAATGAACGCAGTAGCGGAACTAAGAGCTCAATTTTTCCAATATCTGATAGATCACAAAGTGAACGATTCCATAAAAATTATAAGATGTCTAGATACATGGATAAGTGACTCTTATTTGGAAGGCAATGAAAGAGGTTACTCGAGGAAGTTAATTGCGAAACATGTCTTAGAACAGGCAGAACTTTTCACGAGAACAGAGATGAAAAATGGACTAGCAACTGGAACGAGAAGGAAGCCAAGTGGAAAGAAGAGGCCATAAGAAGTGAAGCTTATGAGAAGGAACAGCTGGAAACTCAACCCTACCTTAAGTTGAAGACGCCGCCACTGGAAACTCAAAACTCGCCAGGAGATTTGAAACCCATGGTTAGTCATGAGGCCACGGAATCCCACAGCCCCACTCCCAGGTCAGATGAACCATTACTTCAAGAGGAAGCACCCTCTGCTTCACAGGAAGCGCAACTTAGTACTCAGAGCCCATGGTTAGGCAAAGCAGAGAGGCGGACATCGAACTCGATAAGTCATGACCCCTTTGTGAAGGTACCTACGCACATAAATGCTGGTAGTATGAGGGAAAGTACACTCTCGTCAGGAACACGTCAGAAGAGGAATTTCCAAGACACCCCGAACATCTCTAAGGGGCCACAACATGCCTTTGCTCAATCTCAGAAAGCACATAATGACCGGTTTCATAACCACAACAAAAGCGCTCAGGACTACCAAAACAATATAAACATGGTAAACCTTCAAGAAAGGAAAAACTGGATGAATGAGGACTGTACAGAAACGTCTAAGAAGACAGATAACTTCAGTAACGGCCCCATCCCGCGATTAATGTCATCTGGGCAACAAAAGGACAGAGAGCTTAATAGTAGCCCAGAGGAACCTCTCATTGTTGACACTTACGGAGTGAACGACAAGGGAAGTTACATGGTTCTAGGAGAACTGAAACAGCTTTTGATGGTACACACGGAACCACCAAAAGGGCTGATAAAACATGTGACTCATAGAGATACAATGGGCTCTTTAATTAGAGTCGTAGACCAGGTTCAGGAGGAAACTTTTTTACCTGTGACTTTATCCACTGGAATGTTGGAAAAGTATAAACCGGCAGAACATTGCCATATCACTGGATTTAACCCAGCACCAAATCCCCCACTCCTTCTTTGTGAGAGGGAAGCGAATATGACACCCAGCGAACGTAGTTCACAGGCGCCAGGTGGAGGTGAAAACATCATGCAAATGGAAATTTTAGCACCCCTACCAAACAATGGACCACGGGAACATAAAAACACGGAAGAAAATGAGAGAGTTCATACTTCTGCTGAGAAGCCATTCTATAACAGCTTCCCTAATCTCAAGGAGACGATTAGTTTTACAGAAGGAGATGAGTATTTTCAAATTAGAGGAGATACGCCAGGGTCATTGAAAGATCCAAACAAAATTTTGCTTGAGAAAATCACAACAGTGGTTGGAAAAACCCAGGCTGAGAATCATTCAGCCGAGACTGAGATACAAGATACGCCTGTGGTTGAGAAGAGTATGGATAATGGGAATAACCAGCGAATAGACAGAAAGTTGAATGGAGGGAATGACTCTCGCATTAAACCACTTGTGAGAAAAGCTATAAATTTGACTTTCACCCACCCCGCACTGCCTCGTTCATACCCTCAATTATGGTGTGATTTATCAATGAACAAGTTATCTGAAAACTTGGCAGGTTTAGGAAACGTAACTCTTGTTAGATTTAACCCACATAGTGCATGGGAAACTTTCAATCCAGAAAGAAAGACAGGGAACATTAACCGCCTAGGCAGGTCGAACGTAGGAGCGGAGTTAAGGAGATACATGAGGCCCTATGTCTCATGGAAGAGACACAAGCAAGAATCTCATTGTTACCGTGACAAAGGATGTTTTGCACGCCCATTCAAGCGGGCCACGGAACAATCACAGACAAAGCGCAGTGAACGGACACCAGATAGTGGACGGGCTGAAGTGGTTCATACCAAACGTCTTTTGTATGAAGAGGTTAATGGGTACAGCATTTAGACCGGACAAACTATCTTAGTACAAATTACGAAGGTTAGCTCTTTGAGAACTCAGAACTTCAGGGATTCTCACAATGTAGAGCCATGGCCAAGTGGAGCGTTAGCAAGCGGACAAAGGTCGAGAGAATTGAAAAGTTGGGTGACAGAAGGAATTTATAATTTAGACAAAGACCTTCTCTCGTTGAATAGTTTGCAACTGTTTTAAATTGGGGAGTATCTGTCACAGTGTGCTCGAAGATTTTGTCTAGATTATTTTAAAATTCCTTACTTTTCTTTTCCTTCACATTTTGTCTGTTTTCTCTACGGAAATATTTGCACCTGCGATCGTTTCTTTAGCTGTTTTTCAAGTCTTCACTAATAGTCCTGTCATACGATCCAAATTCTATCTTCTTCAACTAAGGCACTTAAAGAGATTTCTTTAGGGACGTCTATACGATTTATTCGCTAGTCGAAACCAGTGGTTCTCAGAGTATCATATTTACGTGTTCAGTAGTCAACTGAAAACCGCCACGATAAATCTTGGTACGTGCCTGAGCATGAGACGGGAAATAATTAACTCTGGACGTGGGAACAGAAATGTTTTAACTTCATGCAAACGAATGCTGAGTTTTAAGATCACTTGCTGATTTAACCGTTGGAAGACAACGCACGCTTATAGAAGAGAAGCATCAACTTACCTCATATCTACAAGTATATGTGATTGAGAGTAAACGCTACTAAAGTTCTATTTCTTAAGCTGTGGATAAGTCCTGAGCGGTAAGCAAACTCTCAGTATTCGCTTAATTAGCTAACTCTAATATCAAGGGATTAGTTAATGGATGTAAAGTGTGAAATACTAAATATTGTGGTTTTAACTCTTTACATTAGATTGATAGCTATTTTGCATTTATGTATTATGAATGTTATTGATGCATTATAATGATGTAAGTACTGGCTGATATGAGAAAGTACTACAAGCTAATTGTATTAGGAATGTGATGAATAAAAACTGTTGTGAACGAGAGAAGAACCATGTTGTTCAAGGAACGAGTGAATGAAATAGCATTCCTCCAATGCAGTCACGCATGGACGCACACGGCAAGGCGTCTGCTTATAACAAAGGTTGACCTGACTGAGCTGACCTGAGTGTGAGACTACTGCTAGACAGGAATTTGTAAACAAATGGACAGTCGCCTTTAAGGGAAAAGACTGACGTTACGGTTTCAGGTAAATATGTTATTAGGCACCATTCTGAGACGAAATGTCCAGAGTGGCTGTAGTTAATATATCTGTAAAACAAACAGAAGATTGATTGCCTGTATTATCTTCCTCAGCCCAGTTGCAGAATCCTAGCCAGTTTCTGGATTTCGATTGCTGTAAATTGTTGCGAGTAAACCGCCTAGTTGCTCTATGCTACAGAGAGAACTAGTGCTTACGTCTCAAACCATCTAGCGGTGTTCACAAGTCAGCAACCCTGAGCATTCTACAGCATATGAGCAGTCTACCGCTTTAAGCAGTCAATACCTCGTCAGCACCTGAACATCATAATTCAACTTCACAACCAGGTGAACGAACAGCCTAGTCATCTCTTGGACTGTAGCCCCACTGAATCAAACTCTCCAGTTGGTAATTCCTACCTACTGAGACGCACAGGAGAAGTCCAAGCAGATAAGTCTACTTAAAACCCAGGCCAAAATCAGAATTCACTTGAAATAGCCATAGGAATAAACTTTCGTCAGTGAGGAAAATAGCCTCTTATTCTTATCTGAACCAAAGACACTGACAGTTCTAAATTTCCTAGTATTTCTTTTTTCCAAGTACATGTCAACATTGATTTTATATTTCTACTGTAATTAAAGTAATTATGTACATTCTGTAACTCACCATCATTCTGAGTTTGACTTAGTAGATTGTATGTTCTGTTCAGAAAAACATTCTCAACCCTCTTTGTATTACTTGTTACTACTAGTTCATCTTCAAAAAGATTTGAGTAAGAAAGAGTTAGTCGTCGCCAGAAAAATACAAGAGTTGGCAGTCTAAAGGAGGTGAGAGAATCACTGACACCAACCTGTGCCCTTCTGTTAACTATTTTCCTCAACACTAGCTCACATCGGTGAAAACTAGTGTCTAAAGGTCTATGTGCTTCCTACACATCTTCTTTACTATACAAAACTCTTTATGCGACAATTGAATTCTCATTCAACGTCAATTGGAGTGCACCATCAAATATATCTGCGACAATGATGAGAGCACGTTTTCCGATCAGTCGGAAAGTAACTTCTCCTTCTCGAGGCAAGAATCTTCAATGGTCAATCTCAAGCTTCGAACTACAAACTGGAGCAATTGGTCCCTCCAGGTCGTACTGCAAATAGTCGGGTCGTCTCGTACTGGTACCACAAACTCAATAAAATTGAGAATCTTAGACTTCTCGCTCAGGTAAATAGTCTGGTCAACTGGGTAGAGGTGCCGAGATCACACATCAAGGTATTTAGTTCTAATAAAATTCCTCTGTGACTTTGCGGATAAGTCCAATATAATTCCGGTTACTGTAAGAATACTTAGGGTTTATAGCTATATTGTTCAGAAGTGTTTCCTCTGTCCATCTTATATAAAAGGTCAGGATCTTACTCCTATTTTCTCCTGGCTTCAGTCCGCTGTCTACTTTGACGATTCGAGAAATGCAGTCCCGTGTGTCAGAATGTTCTACGTTATATCGTAGATTCTCTGCCAACGATTCCTGCATGGCGTTATGACAAATCTTCTAATCGGCTCGATAGTTATTCGCGCCTCAAAATTCCAGCCAATCTTTTTTGAAAGTTTAGTTAAGGCAACTTTCATCTGCATGAGTCATGTGTTTGAAAAATGTCAAACCATTACTTTACAAATATGGACTGTAAACATCCGACTATGCAGAGTAATGCATTACGTTTCTCTCACACTTCAAAATGTCTTACAAGATTGCGTTTATCTATAATCACCTCATTCCAAGTAAGCCGGAAGTCTTTATCAGACTATACCTACTTACTTACTTACTTAGTCGTTCCCCTTCTACCGTGAGGTGTAGAGGTTTGGAAGAGAGAGCGCCAGACCATTCTACAGCTGTCTTCTTCCTGGCCTGGTTCCATTCTAGTCCTCGGTCCTTCAAAGATTGTCTAGTGTTGTCCTCCCAGCGGACTCTGGGTCGTCCTGGAGGTCTGGATCCCTGGCTCTTTGTTTCCCATGCTTGTCGTGGTAGCCGATCTTCTCCCATTCTGCAGACATGGCCAAACCATCTTAGTTGGGACTGTTCTATTTGGGTCTGCAGCGGATGGGATTTTAGGCCTTGACGGATCGTCTGGTTGCGGACCATGTCTCTTCTTGTTACTTCAACCACTTTCCTCAGATACCTCATTTCTGAGGTTTGGATCTGGCTTTTGTGGGTTGTAGTCATTGCCCACGACTCGCATCCATATGTCAAGACTGGGACATAGGTGGAGCGGTATACAGCCATCTTCGTTTTCTTACCAACCTCTTTCTTGCTGAGGAATCCACGATTTATGGCCTGAAAAAGTCTCCCAGCCGCTGCTTTTCGAGTGGCCAACTCTTCTTTGATGCCTCCCTTTCGGTCTATAATAGCTCCGAGATATTTAAAGTGGTCGACCTGCTCCAGGACCTGTTCTCCCAACTTAATCTGATGTTTTCTTTCTTCTCGTGATATCACCATGGATTTTGTTTTAGAGCTGCTTATGACCATCCCTCTCTTCTCCAGCTCTTCCTTCCAGACTTGCAGGTTGGATTGGAGATGTGCCTCTGATTTAGCAATCAGGGCAACATCATCAGCAAATGCCAGCTCCGAAATATAGACCTGTCTCATCTTCCAGTACCCCACTGAATACTTTCTTGTTCTCTCCTTACATGCCTTGATGACATCGTCCATAAGGAGTATGAAGAGGTAAGGTGATAGGATATCACCTTGTCTTACACCAGTGGTGGTCCTGAACTCTTCTGACTTATGGTTTGCTGTCCTCACATAATTTCTGCAAGACTTGTAGAAGCTCTGTATAGCATGAATCAGAGGTGCTGGAATATTCTTCCTTGCCAAACAGTCCCAAAGTTTGCTCCAGGGGACCCTGTCAAACGCCTTTTCCAGATCTATGAAACAAAGATGGATCTCACTCTTATACTCAAGGGCCTTTTCACTCAGCTGTCTGAGTGTGAAGATTAGGTCTTGAGTACTTCGGTTTGCTCGGAATCCGCACTGGACCTCATCCAATTGTGGCTCAGCTAGGCGTCGGAGTCTCTGCTCTAGGATTCTAGAGTAGATTTTACCAGGGACACTGAGAAGGGATATGCCTCTATGGTTTCCACATTGTCGATTGTCACCCTTTTTGAAAATTGGTGTTATGATGGCAATCTCCCAATCCTTTGGTATGGTCTTGTTGCACCATGCTGCCTGTAGGACCTTTAAGAGTAATAGGTCGCCTGATGCTCCCATGTACTTAACCATTTCTGGTGTTATACCATCATGCCCTGCTGCTTTGCCCATCTTGATTTTCTCTAGTGCTGCCCTCAGTTCTTCCATCTTTATGTCATCTTCACCATCATTGGTTTCCTGTTCTGTGTCAGTGGTTATCATTTCTGATGCTTCATCATGCTCACCATCCAGGAGTTCTGAGAAATATTCTTTCCATCTTTCCATTACTTCCTTCGGGGCAGTAAGCAATTTGCCTTGCTTGTCCTTTATAAATTTGAGAGGGCATTGTTTTTCTTTCCTCATGTTCTTTAGGGTCTTATAGAACAATTTCTGGTTTTCTTGTGCATCTTTTTCTAGCTTTTCTCCAAATTCTTCCCAGGACTTCTGTTTTGCTGCTAGCACTTTGTTCTTTGCTTCTGTTCTGAGTGTCACATATTCTCTATATTTTTCCATTTGTCCTGTTGTGTTTTTAGCTCCTAAGTATTGTTTCCATGCCATTTTCTTCTCTCTTATTTTCTCTTTTACTTCCTCTGTCCACCAAGGTGTCCTCTTTCTCTGGTTCCCAAGTCGGACTTCACCGCATGCTTCTGCAGCAGCTGTCTTTGTGATATCCTTGAATTTATTCCAGAGGGTTTCCAAGTCATCAGGTCGTTCTTCTGTGTTGCTCACTGCTGTAGCAATAAGCCCCTGATATCTGGTCTTAATTTCTGGCTCTCTCAGCTTGTAGGTCCTAATGCTCATTTCTCCTGCTCGTTTACTTGGTTTCTTGCGTGATGTTGGGCAGTTCCTAGGCTGAGCAACTCTTTCAGTTGTTCGTTTGATTGTTAGCAGGTAGTGATCACTTCCAATCTCTGGCCCCCTCCAGACTCTTGCATCTCGGACATATCTGAATGAGCTTCTCCGAACAATGGCATAGTCGATCACTGACTTCTCATTCTTGGTTGGTTCACATCTAGTGTATGCATGTATGCGCTTATGGGGGAACTTTGTGTTTGTAATGATCAGATTCTGTTCACTGCAGAATCTAAGGAGTCGCTTTCCATTGTCATTGAGAGTATCTTCTCCATATCTTCCGATAACTCCACCCCATCTAGCATGGTCATTTCCAACTCTGGCATTAAAATCTCCGAGCATAATAACTTCATCTAGGCAGTCATCCACTGTCCTTTGAAGCAGCTCGAAGAATTCCTCCTTGACCTCTGCTCTCTCATCCTCATTTGGCCCATACACTATGACCAGGTTGACTATGGTTTCTCCCTCTTTTAGTTTTACAACCATAATGCGCTCCGAGACAAAGTTCCATCCCTTGATACTATCTTTTTGATTTTGGGCCACAATGCAACCCACGCCCCCTTTAGCCCTTTCAGATATGGGTACACCACTGTAGAGCAACATGTTGCCATCGAGATCCATGACTCCTTGTCCTTTTTTCTTCGTTTCCGTTATAGCCAGGATTTCTAGTTTTGCTTTCTTCATCTCTTCCACCAGCTCCTCTTCCTTCCCATTTATACTTCTTGTGTTCCAAGTTCCATAAGTCGTAGTCCGTAGTCCGTTCCAGTTCGTCGCCTTTAGAATCAGTCCGGTTTTCTCTCTTGTAGTTCGCGTAATCATGATTTAAAGCAAACAGGTGATTGGCCTGTTGTGCCTTTGCATGGTGGAGGGGCTGCCTCCTTACGGCCTCCATGCAGGCCGCCCTCCTCCTTTTTCATCCGGGCTTGGGACCGGCATTGGCGGAGTTTCAGACTATACCGATTTCTCGTATTACAATCGGACTGTCTAGACAATTCGTGGTCAAAAATAAATTAACCCGGATTGTTGGTCCCTTTCCTCGGTCGAATCGGATGTGATTACCTAATCTTGAACAAACACTAATGTTCGCATTGTACCTGGTGTCAATGTGGTTTTGAATCATAATCTCTCAGGGATTGGCGAGTGTCTCGTATGACAAAGGCGTCGAAGCGTAAAATATGAAAATGAGAGTGAGAAAAACAACATTTACTGAGTCGAGGATGGACACGCAATTTTGTGCGTTAAAATGCCGAAATAATAGACAATACTTAGGACAAGAGTACATTGAGAAAAGGCTAACGTTCTGTTTTGTCAAACGTGTCTATACTGACGGATCTGCATTTAAGGCCACCATGAAGGTTATGGAGTCTACATATGTTATCCAGATGGATCCTTCGACGAGCTGTTTGATGAATGCGGGGAGTTTTTCTCGAACTATGAAGCTGAAATCATTCCCTGGAAACAGCTGTATAGCATCTGAAGACTGTATTTGATAGTTTTCCCTCAAAGGCTCAAAACATTGTCATTTTTACCGACTCAATGTCTGTCCTTCAAGCTCTGGAAGGCAGTTGCCATTGTAGAACTGAATTAGCCAAACTAATCCTGGATGGCCCAATGGGCTGATCACCCGTTGGCTTGTCACACCGATTACGGAAACAGCGGCAGATGGATCTATTTGTTGTTGCCCTAAAGACGCCGCTAGGCGTGATGGGAAACTACAACAGAGAAAATCAATCTGCTGTTGCCCTTAGGACGCCACAGGGCGTGATGGCCTCTGACTGCTTGGTCGGTCTTTGGCTAAGGACGGAAGAAGAAGAAGAAGAATCCTGGATGCTAATAAGCTTATCACTTCCTATGGCACCAGAATGGTTATGCAGTGGATCCCTAGCCACTCAAATACACCAGGTAATGACAGAGCAGACAGATTAGCAAAGAAAGGAACAAGACAAGAACAACCACTCACAGCAACAACTCTCCAAACAGCCAAATCACTCACACGACCAACAAACAAAGAAACTAGGCTGAACAGATGGGCCATGGGAAACGCCGGAAGAGAGATTTACAGACATATGGCAGGTCCTGATCCGAATGAAAACATAGGCCATCTTACAAGGAGGGATCAGAGCAGCATTTTTCGGACAAGGAGAGATCAGAGCACAATTTTTCGGCTCAGATCACAACATGTACCACTCAACAGTAACTTGAACAGAATCCAACAACAACATTCTCCAGAATGCCAGCTGTGTAACTACCCCTGTGACGATATTTGTGTATGTCCTTCTACATTCTTCGTTCGCTCCTGCATTACCAATTTATTTCTTTATTTTCCTCACTCATCGTTCTATTATTTGGCATATTTTATGCACCCAAATTTTTGCCTAGTCACTCCCAGACTTGTTTACGTTTCACCATATGAATCGTAGTGTTACAATGCTAATTAGACAGGTCAGCGGTTAATACTTTTATCCCTAAAGTCGTCTAGCCTCCTTTGATAGGACAGTCATTGTTGACATAAGGTGGTTTCGCACGATCGACAGAATGAAAGCCAGATTTTCTGTCTAAGAAAAGCGTCTGGGAGGTGTACGAAAACACAGGTGATAAGGAGGTAATATTTTCGCTGAACCATTTCTGTATCAATAATACAGATAACCCGTGTGGGGATATTATGGTGGGAAAGGTATTAGCCAGGAAATAAGTTCACCGATGTTTTTGTGAGTTTGTACAAATGCAATCGGAAGTATTACTGCCTTATTTGAAAGAGATTACAAGTGTAAATTTTAAAATTTATATTTTAAAACACGCAGGTGATAGTAAGGATTTAACACCCCGACCCACATAGTTCTATAAAGACAGGATTGGTCTGAATCGAGAGCCTGAAATAAACTTTAGCTCTCATTGGAAAGCTGGTCGGAAATACCATATGGGACAAGCGTGGAAATGAGAGATATAATATAGCGAAGTCGGAGACACAAATCAGACTGCATTTTCAACAACGTCAAGTAACAACTCCCAGTAGCCAGAGAGAAGGATCGGACAAAGAATTCCAAAATTAAAAGTGACAGATCGAAGTATTTGGGCGTCTTTATAACTTAAAAGAGAATCTGCAATTTTAAATACAAAGACTGGAAACTTGAGGAATCAGAGGCAAAAAGTCATAAGAGGGATTCTGAAACTACCCCAGACCAAAGGTTCGAAGCAGCTAATCAAAGTTGCTTTGTCCATTCTACTGTGCCAGGAGATTGTGTTCCCAAGTTATTTGGAGTAAGTTGTGAACATTTATTTTACAATGTGAATTTGACATGTCTGTACTTGCTAAGTGATGATACAAAGCATAGGAGGCTGGCAACCTCAAAAATGAAAATAGTATGTTCATAAACCACTACAGCAAGCACAGGTGTTTGCTTTATGCTAATTCGCTCAGGAAAGAGAAAGTAGAGGTAATCCCAGACTGCGAATGGAGCAGTGAGGAGTGATGATTACATCACATGTGCATAAAGTGTATAGTATCATTTTGTGAGATATATGAACCTTGTTAATTTTAGTTCAGGCACAAATCATTGCACTCGCGCTGTCCAAGCACGTATTTTCCCATTAAAATACCCAGCAGAATATTGGTGATTTCTAAACATCGTCCCTGAGTTACGCTGTGTATACTCAAAGAATCGAATTACTCAGAGCGGCTAACATTGGTGGATGGACAGTGAGACAATCCGCCTGTTAATCTGCAGCCCACAAATGTCTTAGCAGAGGCATTTGTTCTTTTATTTTTCCTAAAGTTCGTGGTACAAAGTTACAGTTACAAGAGACCAGTCTGAAGTAAGAGTCTTCGCCACAATCTTGTGATTCAAGAGCTGGGGTCGACACCAACTACCTACAGTGGACACGTTGTGAAGACACCCACATTGACATTAGGAGTGGAGTTCATCTAGACGCCTCTAGAGAAGAGCCCTCATCACGAAAGACTCGACAACCAACCATTGCAGTACTCCGCAAGTTAAGTTTGTGTTAACAGGCGAAAGCAACGGACAATAACCAACAGTCCCCAATTAAGTCTCGAAGAAGACAATTTCTTAAACCCTTTAAAATCATCTTCATCCATATTTATTTTAACTTGTTAAAGACTAATTGATCATTAAATTTGGTATATGTTATTTTACAAATTCATAGTTGGTTCAGTTATTATATATATGAGAGCGCATGTATGATCGAGAATCTTTAATATATATATATACAAAAAAGCTACAGACTTTCATAAATGGGTGCTTGCGTAGAATAGAGGGATTAAAATGGTATGACAAGGTTACCACCGTGGAACTGATGACAAGAACTAGACAAGTGCCAGTGGAACAAGAGATGAGAAGAAGACGATGGCGATGGATAGGACACACACTGAGGAAACCTATTGATAGCATTACAAGGCAGTCCTTGTTCTGGAATCCCCAGGGCAAGAGAAGCAGAGGTAGACCAAGAAGCACATGGAGAAGAGAGCTGGAAACAGAGGTGAAAATCATAGGAGAACGTGGAAAGAACTTGAGATGATGGCGCGTGACAAGAGGACTTGGCATGTGTTTGTTGAAGGCCTATGCTCCTTTGGGAGTGGAAAGTTATGAATGAATATATATATATATATAATATTGTTTGCACCTCGTTTTCCACTGATAGTTTTAGTTATTTTATAAACTGTGCTTTGTTCATTTCTCAGTGCCTGTCAGCGAAATTCCTGTTATAAGTATTTTTGGCTCTATGGCTGTAACTATGTACATATATATATATATATATATATATATATATATATATATATATATATATATATATATATATATATATATATATATATATATATATATATATATATATATATATATATATCTATATATATATATATATTTAAATGTATATAGTTACAGCCATAGAGCCAAAAATACTTTTAACAGGAATTTCGCTGGATTAAACCAGCGGGGGGAGGGGGGGGGCTCAAACAAGCCACACTATTGCTTAAAACTTCACAAACGTTGCCGGATCAGATATAAGTTAATAGTGCTCTGGATAATTATGTTGTATATATGTGTAGTTCAGTAGCAACCCTGATGTAAAGCCTATAATGCTCCAGCCTGAACAGAAGGTGTCGGAGGAAAGTAAAACTGCATGGAATGGCCAAACAGTACACTGACACCTAGATTATTGATTAGACAGAAATAATGCTGGAAGTGCAGAGGCGTAGTAACCATTAGGGAGGGAAATACTGGTATAAAGTATTTCAGATGAAGCTGACAGTTGGCCTAACGCTCTGAACTCAATGTTTGTGATGTATTGTGCTCAGTGTAGAAAGAGAGTATAAATTAGTTATGACGTAGAAGGTACATCCTTCTTGTTTCAGGGACCGTGGTCTTAAAGTTATTGAGCAGCACCTGGTCAGAGCTTTGCTGAAGCCAGAGGTGGACAGCATACTCCTTGGTCCATATAGCAACCAGTGGGGTGGGCTCCAGAACTCATTCAAGTAATCGAGCAGAGGATCTTTTACTGCACAGTCATCACGCAAGATAAGAGAGTGTGGCCATGGAGCTCAACATTATGTACCCCCATCTTAAAATGACCTTGTAAAAATAACATTAAGAGGGGAATTTAATTGTTTAATATCAGGAACTGAGAACATCTCCAATACTAGTTCCCATAAATACAAACTATTGAAGTCATGATGACAAATACCAACAGAGCTTGAACAAAACAAAACCAGTATTACCTCATATTACTACTACACAACTGACACACATAGGATACTTTTAAAAATATATGTCACTACAAGATTCATATTAATAAATTCTGTACATATACTTGTAATTAAAATTGATTGTGATTCCTGGTTCCCTTTGTATTTGAATCAGGACACATATATATTCATGACAGCACTGAATACATATTGTTATTTGAAAAGTTATCAGTGACTCCTTTAAGATATCCTTGTAGAGTGTTTTATGTATGTGAGTGTCACAGTGTTGTCAAGTGTGGTGGATTAAATTAAATTGTTTAGCTGTCTGTTGTTGTTATGACTTACACTTCATCATACACATACCCTAGACATATAACGTAGTCATCACACTATTCCAGAATAATTCTGACTGAGGTATACATATGTGGCAGCAAGTAAGGTTATCTATAATACACTACTCTTATTAGATATAGATACCTTCACAGCTGATCTCAGTCAGTATACTAAGTCCCCTATAAATATTTATAACATCCCACTTCACCACAGGAGGAAGAAATGAGAATATAACCTAGCAAATTCGGAGACTAAGACAGACTGCATTACAACGTCAAAAGAGCAACCCCAGGAGCCATAGGAGAAACGGACAGAATTCCAAATGAAATAGGAGAGGACCTAAGTATTTGCGCGTCTTTGAAACTTAAAAGAAAACACCGCATTTTTAAATACCAAGACTGTATACCTCGGAATCAAAGCACCCGTCATAAGAGGGATTCTAATTTTACCCCCCCCCCCCCAGACCAAGTGATCGAAGCTTCTAATATAAGTTGCTGTGCCATTCATCTGTGCCAGGAGATTGTAGATCCCAAGTTGTGGTGAGATGTACATATTTTTTACAATGTGAATTTGACATGTTTTTCTTGCTAAGTGGTTATACAAGTTATACCAGGCTGGCAACCTCAACATATAAAAACAGTATATTCATAAACCACCACAGCAAGCGCTAGTGATTGCTTCATGCTAGTTCGTACAGACAACCGAAAGCAGAAGTAACCCCAGACTCAGAATGGAGCCGTGAGGAGTGACGATTACATCACATGTGCATAGTGTTTATATTTTCATTTTTTAGTAAACAGGCATAAACCACTCGTGCTGTCCAGACACATTTTTCCCATTAAATTAACCATAAGAAAAACAGTGAATTCTAATCATATTCCCTGAGTTGTGCTGTTTATGCTCACCTCAAAGAGGCAAAACTGGTGGGCGGACAGCATGACAAGGCGCCTGTTTAATCTTCCGACCACAATGTACTTAGCAAAGGCATTTGTTCTTTTATTTTCTCTAAAGTTCGTGGTAAGAGGCCAGTTGGTAGTAAGAGTTTCTACGCCAATAGTTTGTAATTCAAGAGCTAGGATTCGATACTAACCACATATATTGGACGAGTTGTGTAGAGAAGTGCCCTCATCACAACAGACTTGACGAAACACCTGCGCCAGTACTCAATTATTTGAAGAGCTAAGTGCTTATTAAAAGGCGAATGCAATGGACTTTTATAATTCCCCTATCAAGTCTCTATGAAGACACTTTTTATCTAAATTTCACCCATCATCCATATTTATTTTAAACTGTTAAAGAATAATTGATTATTAAATATGTTACGTGTTATTTTACAAATTCGTAGTTGATTCAATTATTATAGTTATGAGAGCGTACGTATATATCAGACTCTTTAATATTATTTACATCTATAGAGCCAGTAAATAATAAGGGATTTCGCTGAATTAACCCAGATGGGGGCTTGAACGAGCTAATTATTGCACAACCCATCTTCACGAAAGGCGGCGGGTCAGATACAAACGTTTTCATTGCTCCGCCTCATGCAGCATTATTCTTGACGTCTGAAATATCTTGTGAACACTCGCTTTAGGTAGAAGCATCATTATCCTTCTACCTACAACTCTGCCAAGAGTAATCTTGTGCGAAGGTAGACAGCTTTGAAGATCCACATCAGATACTTTAAGTTTTGGTCACTGTTGGACCACTACTGTGGAGCAAAGGGAAGGCAACCCGTGACACTGCCTCTACTTCTAATATTACCGAATTCTCTCCCAGTACAAGAAATATAATTGATGGAATTTTTTTTCAGCACCAGTGGTCCTTTATGATGTCATACTCCCCCCCTGATCTCCTGGTGTCGCGAGGTGGTTAAAAGTATGTCTGATGCAAGACAAGTCTGAGCAAGATGCGTGATAGTAGATAGAGACAGAGTCACGAACATGAATAGAGAGTGAAGTATGACCGTCAGGCGAGAAGAAAGATATACATATGTATTAAGTCATTTCTCCCCTGCAACTCTCGCAACATTTGTCAAAATGTCATACAGGCACTCGTCTTCCCCGAAATATAATGAATATTGCAGTAAGGACAGGGCAGATCAACACTCAAATAACAGGTGAAATAGGAAGTAAATTCTGACCGCTTAGAATTTATATATATATATATAAGATAAGAGAGAGGTAGTCCTCCCAGCTGAAAGTGACATAAATTCTCACTCAGCTCACGACACATAGGCAGTGAGATTGGATGCCTAGCCTCGGATAAGGGCGAAAAAATGAGTGGGCCGGTGTGCAAAAATCCCTCGGCAGTTGGAAATCGTTAAGAGTAGGTCATACGGCAATGATCTGGCAGAATTTAAAAATTAAAAAACCTACCCACCACAACAATACTTAAAGAATGTGTGCACACATTGGGATCCTCGTCGGTCCTACGGAGTTCGTGCACTGTGCTGAGATCCTCCGTGTATGATTTAAGGGGGGGGGGGGGATGGGAGCCTTGATGGAGTTGTCCTTGTGCAATGAAAATAGTCCTTATAACCAAAACCAAACCATGATTCACCTCCATGTGTCCGGACTGACCGTATTTAGCACGAAAGAACTCTCTTTCTTACTTTCATTGACACATTTATGGTTGCATAAACATTCTTCATTTTATCGCCCGGGCTATTGTACTCTTCATCTCTGAGGTACATCTTTCATCTGATGTTACTCACGTGACAAGGTATTTGAATCTATTGGTGTGTTTCAAAATTATTCCATTTACTTTGGTGGCGCATTCTGAAGAAGTCATTTCCTTCAAGATGGCCATTACTACTGTCGTTGTACTATTTAGGCTGAGGTCTTTATTGTTCTTTTCCGTCACTGATGTATCAATCATTGATCGGTCTGATATATTCTTTGTTTTTCTTTTCAGAGTTGTACTTTCATCTGACGCTTTTGATGTGCCCATAATTTAACTTTATTGAATTTGCCTCAAGCTCGATGCTTTTATTAGCATCTGCTGATGCATAATCAAAGCTCGACATCAAATAACGCATCAACAGCGTTTTTTTTTTTTTTTTTAAATAGAAACAACAACAGTATTGCTACCAATATGATATTCGCGCTGTAATTAACATTAAAAAAACAAACATAACAAGACCAGAATTTATAACCGTATGTCTTGTATTATGTTGAGAGTAAAAGTGCAACAAAAGAGGACATTTGTTAGCTATGCGCAACAGAATTTGTTTGATATATATTTTTTCTGACCATAATTCTTGTTCCATTCTGTTAATTTCCAGTTTAAAACGTCAATATTCCAACGGAAAAAAAGACAATTTTCATCAAAATTAAGAATTTGCACTGATTCAGAAACGTGTCATCATGTTTCTTTATTCAGAAAAATGTTGCAGCTCTGGTCCAGATTTAAATTGATACAGTTCAAAAATTCTGCATCTATACCCAACATATGTTTGAAACCATTGCCCGTGGAATGAGATATGAGAAGAAGACGCTGGAGATGGACTGGACGCACACTGAGGAAACTTGTTGATAGCATGTCAATGCAGCCCTTGTTCTGGAATCCGCAGGGTACAATAAGCAGGAGATCAAAGAACTCACGGATATGCGAATTGGAGACAGATAAGAAGGAGATCAAAGAACTCACGGATATGCGAATTGGAGACAGATAGGAAGGAGATCAAACAACTCACGGATATGCGAATTGGAGACAGATAGGAAGGAGATCAAAGAACTCACGGATATGCGAATTGGAGACAGATAAGAAGGAGATCAACAAGACAGGGAAAGATCTTGAGTTAATGGCACGTGAAAGGAAGACTTGGCATAAGCTTGTTGAATGCCTATGCTCCTCTGGGGGCTTAAGGATGATGATGATGATAATGATGATGATGTTTGATAACCCCTGGCTAGGACCACAGGACATTGTCTCTTACAGTTTTCTGCAGCTTCAAATGTAAGACTAGCAGGGATTTACTTAACAGAGTGTGGATCGGACGTGTACACAACTAGTCTGCTATAGGAACAATCGGAATTCATACCCATTTACGTTTTCTGAGGGAAACTTAGCACCTATGTGTTTGCCTGATGTTAAAATTACATCTACTACCCCGTTATGTCATGGTGATGACATAACTTGTTTTACTTTGGAGAATCGCCTGATTTTCGAAATGGGCAGTCTTTCTCCTGATGATAGAATTACCAGGCAATTCTTGTTCTGGGCTCCTCGTGGTAAGACAGGTAGAGAGAGAGAGAGAGAGACCAAAGTACACATGGAGAAGCGAGCAGACGTAAAGGGGATGAAGAATAAATGGAATACCCTTTCTCGTACACTCTGGGACACGAGTACCACGCTTTAGGAAACACGGCGCTGTCACGGTTTGCCGCCCCTTAGCTCTGTAGTAGTGGTCAAACAGTAGCCAAAACTCAAGAGTAACTAATGTGGATCTTCAAATGTGTCTACCTTCACACAAGGTTACTCTTGGCAGAGTTGTAGATAGAAGGATAATGATGCTTCTACCTCAAGGTACTGTTCACATGATATTCAGAAAGCGAGAACAATGCTGCTTGAGGCTGAGCAAATGTTAACTCTAGTATCTGCCGTCGACTTTTTTTAAGGATAGGTGTTGCAACTGCCAAACTTCGTCAAATTTATAGTCACTTTTCTCGGTAAGCATTTGTCTTCTCGCGTTGGTATCGAATGCAGTTAACTTTTGAGCTGTGGTCATTTTTGCGCTGGACTGCGCATGACTTGTCTTGTTGTTTGTCGATCGGTTTCCGCCCACCACTAGTGGGAGTGAGCGATTTGGAATGGCGAAAGAGATGCCTCGTTGAAGAGGGGATCTCCGCTTTCTTTTGTTCTGTCAGGGATGTGTAGTCCTCTTATGGATATTTCGTTTAGTCGAGATAATACCTCTAGTGTTTTCCCACATGTCGGGAGGCGTGATATTTCTGTGTATTTCATGAAAGCAAGGTAAATTGACTTTTCATTAACTCTATCGATTTTGGGTCGTGAGCGATTTCGATTCATAGCCTGTCTCCGAAAGTCGTCGTCACGAGATGTTCTTTCCCAGCTCACATGTCGCTGCATTGTACTGCATCGGTTGATGCATGTACCAAGGACCATTACTTGCTACTTTGTTAAATGAACTAGGTTTAGAAAACCTTTATTATCTAGAGGATATTCTTGAGGACATTATTTATACTTCGGCAGACGTGTCTGTCTTGCTGAAGTCAAACTAAGGAGAGTGAACTGATCTCATACATCTGGTTATCTCCTGGCTGTTATAGAAAAGGATGGAGTTTTCCACCTGACTACATTTACAGCACTATGAAATATAACATGCATCTGACTCATCATTGTAATGCTGTCTACCGTTTATTGCTGTATTGAATGTTGCTGTGATAATGACTGTTTGATGTGCCTACACATTTGCGTAACCATTTTGTCACTGTGGCGTCCACAATAAATAATGAAGAAAAACGTCAACGGCTGTTTCAAGACTCATTGACTTTATACGTCGTGAGTTTACTGACGTCCTATGTGGATTGCCCTGTTATTGTTGCATGAACATTGTTTTGACTGAACACATCTACACACTACACAAAACCAGACATGCGGATGCCATCCATCATCATATGGCATCACGCATCATTTGGTGGCCATAAGCTGGTTTGATTCTGGTACTAGCAAACACGGGGTCCCTTACCCACTTCATTTTCAACAAGAATTCATCAGCATCCTTCAAGAAATTAACATTCTTCAATACAGTCAACATCTTCAAAATTTTCAAAGTACTCGGCGTTGCCCGGTAAAAGTCAAAATTTCAACTTTTTGACGGAAACAAGAATTTGACAGTACCCGGCGTTGTTACATGTTGCCGGATAACTCGGACTGCTGTTATCTTTTACGCAAGTCAAGCAAGTTGCTGCTGTCAAGGTTCCAGTGCTGTCGTTTTTTTGAGAAGGTCAAGTGCCGGTTGAAACGGGTTGTTTTCTGAAGAAGGCCAAGTACCGATTTCCATCAACTTACTTTTGGATTAGAAGGTCAAGTGCCGAAACAACTCAACACACAGTATGTCAGAAGCTCTTGTACCATCGTGTTAGCAGTGGAAGCAGTTCAGATGTGCCATCATCGTTGGAGCTTCGCTCTTTAGGACGTTGATTGACATCCGTTTTTCTGCTGTTCTACGATTGGAAGCCTTTAAGTTAAGTGGCCTGTTTGTATGTAAACTGTGCCCTTATACTTCTGCTGAGTCTTCTGTGTATCATCTCATTCTATATGTTATATGTCTATATGTTATTTGTATATTTATATGTTTATATTTCAGCGGGTTCTCGGTTGGGTGGTGTCTCCGTTAGATTATGCCACGTCATAGAGGTCGTCTATTGTGAGCGTTTTCTGTAGGGTTTGCAAATTTCCGATACTGGAATTTGCTAAGCGACTTCTGTTGCTATTTATGTTAGCTGTGATGACATGTTTTAATATTGTTTTCGTTATTATTTCACATTCTTTAGTTTTGTTGTGATTTGTTTGTATTTGTTAGCCTACTCTTGTCTATAATTTAGTTTCATACAACATTTTTGTTTATACACTGTGGTGTCATGTATTTTGTTTAATTCTATCGCAGATATCGTCACATTTTTTTGTGATATTTCATTAATTTCTGCTTTATTTTTAGTTGATTTCTGCGAAAGTTTTTGTATTGTTGCTGATCTTTGTTATTGTTTACATTGTTATTGTTTACATTGTTTGTATTGTTTACATTTTCAATGTTTACATTCTGCATGTGTTTACATAGTCATTGTTTACAGTTATAGTAATTAGTTAATGGGCTATGCTAATGCACTGTTACTACTATACTGATGATAAATGAATGATGAATAGTGTCGTGCACTATTGAATGAGAAGTGCACTTATGATCAAGATTTGAGTGCTGATATTTCATATACAAGTTCTTTGATTGGAGACTTGTTTCCCACAGAGACTGGGATAATATAATGTGATGTGAATATACAAGTGCTTAATTAAGACTTGTTACACTTAGGTTTGAAATAAATTAGTTAATTATTTCAGGTTTTGGACTCATATGTTAGACAACATGTCTACATTTGAGCACTTTATTGAGCAGGGTAAATTGCTTGGGAAGACTGGTGATAAGTTAGAAGAATTTGCAACTGCTCGATATGATAAAGCAATGGAAGCTGAACAAAAGAAACTGCATATGGAAGCTGAACAAAAGAAACTGCAGATGCAGGTGGATGAAAAGAGATTCCAAATGGAAATGGAAAAACAAAAAAGGGAATCAGAAGCTGAGGAAAGAAAGCTACAGCTAGAGGCTGAGAATAAAAGACTTGAAAAAGAAGCTGAAAATAAAAGACTTGAAAAAGAAGCTGAAAATGAAAGACTTCAAATGCAGGCTCAAGCTGAAGAAAGGAAGTTACAAAGAGAGTCTGATGAGAGGAAAGCAAAAATGGAACATGAAGAAAAACTCTTAGCTTTAGAGTTGGAGAAATTGAAATTGACGAGCATGAGTAATGGTAATGATTCAAACAAGGGTTCATCTTCTGGGAAGGCTAATAATGATACTTTTAAGATTAAGTTACCAACATTTAGTCCTTCCAGTGATGACATAATGTTCTATCTGGACAGATTTGAACAAGCATGTACAGCTCATAACATAGACAAAGCAAAATATGTTTATCAGTTATCAGGGATACTGACAGGTAAAGCTCTAAGTATATTAAATATGGTGGATGAACCTGACAAGAGCAATTATGAGGTTGTCAGGGCCGCTTTGTTAAAGAAATATCAGCTTAACGAAGACGGCTATCGTCTACAATTTAAAAACATGTTACCTGAAAATGGAGTTGAATTCTCCGAGTTTATTGCAAGAATACGCATTACTTTCTCACGATGGGTTGAACTATCTAAGACGGAAAAAACTTATGAAGGACTTATGGACTTAATACTTAGAGACAAAGTCATGTCGTCTGTCAATGAGTCTTTCCTTGCTTTCCTTCATGAACGTAAACCTAAAACAATAAAAGAAATGGAAGATTTCTGTTGCCAATACGTAACTGCGCACCCACACATAACCATGGGTAACTCTAAGGTGAAAGAAGGTTTACCAGTTGCTTCGGCAGCTCCGTATGGTCAAAACTTTGCTCGTAGATCCCAACAAAATTTTGATAGAAAGGGCAGCGGTAATTTCTGTCAAAATCATGGAAACCAATTTCATGGTGATTCTTCTTCGAAGAATTGGAGACAACCTGATAGTGGTCGTTACTATCACCCTAATAATTATAAGCATTTCAAAAGAGGATATGGTAATAGAGGTTATTCCTGCCGAAGACCTCAGAACCAAACAAATAGATGTTCGCATCAATGTGAACATGATAGTAATCGTGGAAACTGGAATTCGAACCAGTATAACAATTACAATAGAGACAATAATAACTGCAGAGATAATAATAACTCTGATAACTTCAGAGGTAATAATAGTCGGGGTAGATCTCAACACAAAAAAAAGAGATATCAGCAGGCTAATGCTGTACAACAGGAAACTGAGGGAGCCTGTAATCATGTTGTTGATAGTAAAAACTTTGACGCTGTCACTAGTTCTGCTTTTGACTTTGAAAGAGCAAACAAATGCCCCCAATGCAGTACTTTATTCGAACCGGGTACCATAACTACTTTGAGTTGTGGTCACCCACTTCCCGCTCTTCCTGCTGCTGTTGCGCATGACGGGAGGGGTTCTTTAATTCTACATAAGGGTCTTGTTAATGATACTCCGGTCTCACTACTTTTCGATTCCGGATGCACCACTATTGGTGTTAGACAATCGCTTGTAGATCCATCTTGTGCTACAGGAAGGGTTATTAAATGTGTCACATTTGGCGGCACTCTAGAAAAATATCCTACTGCTGTAATTCGCATTGCCACTCCTTTCTTTACTGGAGATGTGCATGCTTGTCTCTTACCTAATCCTATTGCGGACCTTATTATTGGTCGTATTCACGGAGTTAGGGAGTGTACCCCACAGCAGATTGCTGCTTGGGAAGATAATAACATGCAAGCTACAAATGCAGTAGTTACAAGAGCACAAGCTCTACAAAACACCCGAAACTTCACTGAATAGTGATAATGAAGTTGATAGCCAAGATAGTCACTTAGTAATTACTCGTGACTCTTTCATAAAATTGCAAGAAGAAGATCCTTCTTTAAAAAAATTCTTCGTTCTTGCGAAGAAAGGTGATCCGAATCAGGATACAAATAGAAAATCTTGGATTGCAATGAGAAACGGCGTACTTGTACGTATGGTACAAGATTCGACTACGTCGGCACATTCGCAAATTCTTGTTCCCAAGAGCATGAGAGTCCAAATATTACAACATGCTCATGACTCGCAATGTGCTGGACATATGGGTTTTGCCCGTACGAAGTCGAGAGTCCTTGCGGCTTTCTTTTGGCCTTTTGTCAATAAGGACATTCGTATTTACTGCCGATCATGCAAGGTATGTCAGGAGGTCAAATCTAGAGGACCACGACATGCTGCGCCTATCCAGGCTGCTGACATTCCTATTCGGCCGTTTCAGAAAATGGCCATAGATATTATTGGCCCTTTTAAGGTCAAGTCGGCCAGAGGACATCAGTTTATCCTTACATGTGTCGATATGTGCACACGTTGGCCAGAGGCTATTCCTCTTAAGAGCATATCTACTACAGATATCGCAGATGCTCTTTGGTTGATATTTTCTCGCTTGGGGTTCCCCAGAGAAATATTGTCAGACCATGGCACTCAACTCATATCTGACACTATGTCACAGGTAATGTCTACCTTACATATTGAACGATCTCTCAGTAGTATCTACCATCCTATGTCTAATGGGTTAGTTGAGCGTCTGAATAGAACGCTCAAGACTTTGCTTGGTAAGATAACTGAAGATCATCCTCAAGATTGGGACAGGGTTTTACCCGCGGCTCTCTTTGCCTATAGAGAAGTCCCTAATGAACACACAGGATTTTCTCCCTTCGAACTTGTCTTTGGCGCGCGTCCACGCGGCCCTATGTCTTTATTACACGATCTCATCACTGCCGATGATATTAGCGATGAAACTCAATCCTCATATGAGTATGTCATTGCTCTTAGACAAAAGATCATTGAGGCATGTAAGCTAGCAACTGCTTCATCAGAAATTGCTAAAGAGAAGGCAAGGCAGTTTGCTAACAAGAATAGATGTCTACGACAACTTTGTCCAGGTGACAAAGCATTCGTCCTACTCCCCAGTAGGGAAAATAGACTTCTTATTGCATGGAAAGGTCCGTATGCAATAGTCTCTCGGATTTCCGATGTTGACTATGTGGTCGATATTGATGGAAAGCATAAAACTTTCCACATAAACATGCTTTCGGAATTTCACGAACGTCCGGACTATTTGCTGCCTATTTTCCAGGCAACGGATGATGCTCCTGCACCTCACGGTCATTATTCATCCCTGTCTGTCATTCAGGATGAGGAAGCTACCTTCTCTGATGTCAACCTTCCCCTTCCAGTGGTTCCATTACATTCCACGGAATCTTGGAAAAACGTTTCTGTTTCTCCTAATCTTTCTGGTGACGAACATCGACAAGTCTCGTCGATGTTACAAACATTTCAGGATGTTCTCACTGACATTCCTGGACACACAGATGTCATAGAACATGACATAATTCTTACCGACAATAATCCAATTAGGGTTAGGCCGTATCCTATTCCTATACACTTTCAGTCGCAAGTGGAAAAGGAATTGGATGAAATGATTCAATTAAATATAATTGAACCATCGACTTCACCATATTCTTCTTCCATGGTTATTGTCCGGAAGAAGGATAAGAACATACGAATTTGCGTTGATTATCGCAAATTGAATCAGGTCACAAAGTTCGACGCTGAACCGATGCCTTTGTTAGAAGATCTACTGATTAGACTTTCTAATTCTAGATTCTTCACTAAACTTGACTTGTCTAAAGGTTATTGGCAAGTGCCTTTAGCAGAGCATGCCAAACCTCTTACTGCTTTTTCTACACCTAGGGGTCTATTTCAATGGAATGTTATGCCTTTTGGTCTCATGAACGCCCCTGCCACTTTCGTTCGCATGATGCGTCGAATTCTGTCACATCGTTCGGATGTCATCGCATACTTAGATGACATCTGTCTCTTCAGTGATACCTGGGAAGATCACTATTTAGGGTTATATGACTTACTGTCCACTCTACGTGAGAATAATTTGACAGCAAAACCTTCTAAAGCTTTTGTTGGTTTTGGTGAAATCTCTTTCCTGGGTCATCGTGTTGGTCATGGTCTCTTGAAGACAGAAGACCACAATACTTCCAAAATACTGAACATCTCTGTTCCTAAAACGAAGAAACAAGTTAGGAGTCTCTTAGGTTTAATTCAATTTTATGGGAGATTTATTCCAAATTTATCTTCGATCATGGCACCTCTATCAACATTGTTGAAGAAAGGTTCGCCTAATCTGGTCCGTTGGTCTGAAGAATGCCAATCTTCACTAGACCAAATCAAGAATATATTTTCTTCTCCTCCCATCTTAAGATTACCTACTCTTGATAGGACTTTTGTTCTTCGGAGTGATGCTTCATCCACTGGGATTGGAGCAGCACTGATGCAAGAATATGCAAATACTCTGCATCCTGTTATGTACATTTCTAGAAAACTAAATGCGGCAGAGAGGAACTACTCGGTTTTAGACCGTGAGTTGTTAGCGATGGTTTGGTCAATTCTAAAGCTACAAAGATTCCTCCTGGGCGCACATTTCATTCTAGAGACTGATCAGAAAGCTCTTACAGCTATTCAGACTAAGAATTTGAAGAGTTCGAGATCCACTCGATATGCTATAGCTCTTCAACCTTTTCACTTCACGGTACGAGCTATCCGTGGTGCTGATAATGTGATGGCTGACATTTTGTCTAGATGCCCACATGACTCCAACTAATACTTCTGTCCTATATTTCTATATATTACAGAGTCATAACACACCTATATTTCTACAATAGATTAGCACATCTGTACTTACTTTATATGTACACACTATCGTGCTTTGTTGTCATCTTCTTCTGTTCGTTTTTTAAAATGATAGAGGAGGACTGAGTAGTTAATATAAGGGCCGTTAGTTTACTAAACAGCCACAATTATTAATAATGTATTGTACCTTATGAAGCATATTAGTTATTAATTAGCATTATATTGCTTGTACTTTCTCAGAATGTCATTGTTGAGCTGAGGACTTACCTTACGAGTTCTAGATTGTGTACTTACCCTCGGAATACCAGAGCATATGTCCTGGATCGTCATGTAGTTTAACTTTACTATGTACTTATGTCATTACATGTCAAAGAATGTACTATTTAAATTTTCCTATCAGATTTGTACATCCATTTTTAAAGACAATATTAGAGTATGCTGTTTAATGATGATTATAGTAACTTGCATACGTATATTGTGTTTACATGCTAACGTGATGTGTGTTGGTGACACCTCCCCGATGTGAATATTTTTTGAGACATATTTATTTTTCTGTTGAGGTATATCCTCACCAGACACTCTATAATTAGCCTATTGTTTGGCAATTTAGTTAATTATCAGCGCATAATTCGTGCGTTTTGAGCCGCTTATCGCTTGCTCTTTGATATTGAAAAAAAAAATATGTTCCACATTTTTTTTTTATCGGGAGGAGGTGGTGATATGTTGCGTGATAAATTCTCGCAACATCGTTTTATTTCAATATCTGTTTTATAACGCAAGGGCAACAACTGCTTGTAATTTATAGTCACTTTTCTCGGTAAGCATTTGTCTTCTCGCGTTGGTATCGAATGCAGTTAACTTTTGAGCTGTGGTCATTTTTGCGCTGGACTGCGCATGACTTGTCTTGTTGTTTGTCGATCGGTTTCCGCCCACCACTAGTGGGAGTGAGCGATTTGGAATGGCGAAAGAGATGCCTCGTTGAAGAGGGGATCTCCGCTTTTTTTGTTCTGTCAGGGATGTGTAGTCCTCTTATGGATATTTCGTTTAGTCGAGATAATACCTCTAGTGTTTTCCCACATGTCGGGAGGCGTGATATTTCTGTGTATTTCATGAAAGCAAGGTAAATTGACTCTTTCATTAACTCTATCGATTTTGGGTCGTGAGCGATTTCGATTCATAGCCTGTCTCCGAAAGTCGTCGTCACGAGATGTTCTTTCCCAGCTCACATGTCGCTGCATTGTACTGCATCGGTTGATGCATGTACCAAGGACCATTACTTGCTACTTTGTTAAATGAACTAGGTTTAGAAAACCTTTATTATCTAGAGGATATTCTTGAGAATATTATTTATACTTCGGCAGACGTGTCTGTCTTGCTGAAGTCAAACTAAGGAGAGTGAACTGATCTCATACATCTGGTTATCTCCTGGCTGTTATAGAAAAGGATGGAGTTTTCCACCTGACTACATTTACAGCACTATGAAATATAACATGCATCTGACTCATCATTGTAATGCTGTCTACCGTTTATTGCTGTATTGAATGTTGCTGTGATAATGACTGTTTGATGTGCCTACACATTTGCGTAACCATTTTGTCACTGTGGCGTCCACAATAAATAATGAAGAAAAACGTCAACGGCTGTTTCAAGACTCATTGACTTTATACGTCGTGAGTTTACTGACGTCCTATGTGGATTGCCCTGTTATTGTTGCATGAACATTGTTTTGACTGAACACATCTACACACTACACAAAACCAGACATGCGGATGCCATCCATCATCATATGGCATCACGCATCAATAGGGTTATCTTATAATTCGTTAGACCAAGACCCTATTCCACCTCCAAGTGGTGGACCTGGAAACAGGCTGCATCACTGCAGTCTGGCTGAGAGAGTAGGGATCGAAGTGGGAAGGTTAACCCGGTCCCAAAAAATGCCGTGCTGAAGTCGGATGTGTCGGCCAAAAGGTGCAAAACCGACACAACGCAACCAACGTCCGTTTCAGGACGAACGAAGAAGAAGAATAATAATCAATTATAATTTCTTCTTCTTCTTCTTCTTCCGTCCTTAGCCAAAGACCGACCAAGCAGTCAGAGGCCATCACGCCTTGTGGCGTCTTAAGGGCAACAGCAGATTGATTTTCTCTGTTGTAGTTTCCCATCACGCCTAGCGGCGTCTTTAGGGCAACAACAAATAGATCCATCTGCCGTTGTTTCCGTAATCGGTGTGACAAGCCAACGGGTGATCAGCCCATTGGGCAATTATAATTTAACAGTTACAAAAAAGAATAATTCCATATAGAAAAAGATGTCATCACTGGGTGATATTATGGCGTTAAAAATTGGATAGTTCACTTGGCAGCTTTTGTGTTTCTACATAGCTGCCAATGAGTTTGTCTGTTCTGCTCCAGCTGATGTTTGGTTCTTTGTAGATGGACGACTGATTCACACTCGTCACTGTTCACATTTGAAAGTTGTATCACGTTCCAATAAGTGTCATGGAGTAACTACCAAGCTGGTCCCGCGTCTCTAAGACCCGTCTGATGATGGTGTCTAGCGTCGACGTCAGGCTACTTACACCCTTACTTGTCCCAGAGATAGTCCCCTCAACTGGTACCACACGTTAGTGTCACAAAAGAAGAGAACAAATACCCTCTTGAGTATTGAGTTTCCCGACACAAACTTATGTGTCCTCCTCTTTTTATTTCACCATCTCATCTATCTCGGAACTGTTACCCTCGCTGAGAATTAATATTAATCCAATTGAGCGGAAAACTTTCTTTACATTTAAATTGAATAGATGTATATTTAACTTTACATTGGTTGAAAAGTTTAATAATGTAAATTGAATATGTTTCCCTGTACATCTACCATGTTTGAAAATGTCAACAATATAGATTGAATATGTTTACATTTACATCTACACTGGTTGAAAATGTTAATAATATAGATTATTTAAATCATTTCTTTCACCATTCACTCCCTGCTCCATATAGAACTTGGGACTACCTCTGCTTTTGGTTCTCTGTAAGAAGCTCGCAATAAAGCAGTCACCAGCCCTGGCAGTGGTGGTTCATGAAATCATCATTCTATTTGCTGTGGTTGCCAACCTCATATGACTTGGACATAGAATATAGAATTTATGAGAGGAAACTCTATACATAGCGATACAACAGGAGGCAATCGGATCATCAGAAGTGGTCCCCCCGTCGAACAAGTGTTTCGGCCCATTATTCTCCTTTACACTCTAAGGGGGGCGGGCCCACCTGGGTCATGACTCCCAAGTGTCTCAGCCGCCTGTTGTCTTGTGTAGAAAATGAACCCATTCCACCATGAATGCAGCTTTAAAATCCACAATTCCACCAGCAGGAGGCAATTGTGAAAGTAACAAAGAGAAGACAAATTATTGCGGTCGTTCCACAGCACACCACTGACACGCGTGCGTGACGCCGACAAGGCTTGAATTCTTTGCGAGCCGGCCTCTGAATTCTACCTTCGCCCCATATAATGCACCGCCTGTTTCTTGTAACGCCGCCGTCCTGTCACCAATACAATGAAAAACTCGATGTATTGCGGACTTAGAAAAAATTCAGGGTGTTTCCTATACAGAAAAAATTCAGGGTGTTTCCTATACCGCAGGTGGGGCTAGATTTTACTGTAACGAGTTCCATAGCCCATTGCGGTTATTCCACAGCCAGCATGATGCTCTTTCCGCAGTTTCACTAAGCTTCTTCGGTGCCCTTGTTCTCGACTGTCCTCTCAGACCCAACAGTTTCAATAAATCATACACTGACGCAGCCACGAGCCCTCTTGCACCCACCTCAACAGCCATAACCCCTGTAGTGAACCCATCGTGTCTCAGATCCGCGGCCAGATCACTATACTTTGCCGCTTTGAACGAATGTTGCTCGTCCAATCTAGATTCAAATGGCACGGTCAGTTCAATCATTATAGCCTCCTGCGATGATGACGAATTCAGGATTATATCCGGCCGTCTCCGAGATTTTCTGATACTCTCTGAATATGCCTCTCGTCCAAGTAGGTCTTCCGCCATCTCCTAGTCATTTTCACAGTCAAGAAGAGATGGTTTGGGGTATGCTGACTTTCCTGCTCTCAGAAAGTATGTATTTGCGGTGCTTGGCCTGACTTTGCTATTCGCCTTCATCCTTACCAGGTCTATTGTCGCAGCCAGCTCACTTTGTTGTAGCGCCATGTGTATCGCCCTTGCCCTAATGCCACCTTGCAGGCTGAAAGCACTCGTTCAAGTGTCTGCCTTTCATGGCAAAGGGGGCACTGCTCATCATCCGACTTTCCCCATCTCACAAGGCTTGTGGTCGATGGCAGGAGATCATACATTGATCTAATAATGAAGCTGAGCCTAAGAGGTGCCATATGCCATATATCATTCATGTCAAGGACCTTTGCAGGGCTCCTTCCCATGTAGTCCATTGGCCATGTTGTGCCTGCTGCACCGCTTTGTGCACACTCTTATCATTCTCATCTCCTCGTATCTCCTGAACTACCATGTCTTTGCGATCCCTGCTTGATGCCTTGGACCACCAGCGGATGTCTCCATGGCCAAATCCCCGTTTTTTAGTCTGTATGTATCCGATTACCTCCTTAGCTTGCCAGCATCATATGACTTGGACATAGAATATAGAATTTAAAATGTACTACTAACGCCAATCTTTAGGCTCACAGACTGCTGTCTCAGAGAAATATTTTAAGGCAGCTTGACGATGACTCTTACACGTGTGTTGGAAACTTGTCCCAATGTTGGAAAACTTGTTCTTGGAAAATTTGAGTTGTTGATTTGTTTGTTTCCCTCGGATTCTCGAAGATTATTATTATTACCGTTATCATTGTTCAATAAAGAATCTATTCTTTATTTCTTCAAGTTCTAATGTTGTGTTATTATATGTTCAGAATGTTATTATAATTATTCTAGTCTTCTTATGATCTTGCACCAAGTGATACTAGAGGTTTGTTCTACTTAGGTAACGTGCAATGTCGAATGTCAAACACCAACACCAATGTCAAGGAATAACGGTAAAAATCCATCAATGCTTGCAATGAATAAACTTCACCAAGAAGAAAAACGCCATCATAGACGACTGCTAACATTTATTGTCGAATACAGTTCTTTGCAACAAACGTTAGAACTTCAAACTGTTACTTTGTCATTTGACTTTGATCATATTCATAAGACTCGCACAGACCATTGTGTATTAATTACAATTATCAGACTTCACGGTTTCAATATCCCTTATACAACCGCGTTAAAATATTATTCCATTATATCATTACACATTTTATTTACGTCTGCATAATCATTCTAGCTATGCTAGCTTAACTCGATTCTGAGTTCATATTTTATTTTCATTTGGCTTACCACGCCATTTTTATTACTAACGCATCAATTATTGATTTTCTTAACTGTGACACGATCTGGTTGTCTTCTTGGCGCGAGGTGAATTTTCTCAGTGTTCTAAACTAACTAAAGTGACAAGTTATATTACACTTCGCTCCCCCCGCAGTACTTTGTTACGATTTAGGTATGGTCCTATCATGAATTTTTTTCGTCCTATGTTTCGAATGCCCTCCAATCGTTTCAAAACCTGTGTGTTTTGGTGGGGTAATTCCACTAGGAAATTTCTGCGCGTTAATGCAAAGATCATGTCTTCCAAATATGCAAGAGAGATTTCCGTACTATTATCGTCAGTGATTACAAATAACTTCTTACTTTTATCTCAAGTAATATCTTCGTAATAATTCTGCCGTAAGCTTATTACAACATTCCGACTGTCAAATGCGTGTCTGTAATACGTCCGCAGACAGATGATTTATCACCCGGCACGCCTTAGATAAACACAACGTTCGGTCACCATATAAAAATTGACCGGTCCATCTGGGTTTTTTTACGTGTGCCTAATCTTAGCAAAGCCGATAAGCTTAAAGCAACATGACGAATTATTACAGAAGGGAGTGTGCAATAATTTGCAAATACCAAATATCTGCTTGACAGCAGAGAAAGAAAATGTGCCGACCACTGAAAATTTCACGTAATCAGTACTCACAACATATGTAACTGACTAATGCCGGACAGGAGGAGAGATCGACCTAATTATTATGTGACAAGCGCTAAAGAATCCTAAATACTATTAAAACTTCTCATTAATATTTCAAATATTGTGTGTCTAAAATAGTTTTGCCTCGTATACACGAGGTATGCCCTGTTCAACCTGAACACAAATCCGCCGGTTCTGTTACAATGCATGTTCAAACATAAAAGATCTTTTATTAGAACGCATGTCCAAATATAAAACACCTTTTATTAGATCCCCTGTCCAAATATAAAAGTCATTTTATTAGAACACACTTCCAAATATAAAAGACCTTTTATTAGAACGCACATCCAAATATAAAAGACCTTTTATTAGAACGCACATCCAAATATAAAAGATCGTTTATTAGAACACACTTCCAAATATAAAAGACCTTTTATTAGAACGCACATCCAAATATAAAAGACCTTTTATTAGAACGCACATCCAAATATAAAAGATCGTTTATTAGAACACACTTCCAAATATAAAAGACCTTTTATTAGAACGCACATCCAAATATAAAAGACCTTTTATTAGAACGCACATCCAAATATAAAAGACCTTTTATTAGAACGCACTTCCAAATGTAAAAGACCTTTTATTAGAACGCACATCCAAATATACAAGACATTTTATTAGAACGCACATCCAAATATAAAAGATCTTTTATTAGAACGCACATCCAAATATAAAAGACCTTATATTAGAACACACTTCCAAATATAAAAGACCTTTTATTAGAACGCACTTCCAAATATAAAAGACCTTTTATTAGAACACACTTCCACATATAAAAGACCTTTTATTAGAACGCACTTCCAAACATAAAAGACCTTTTATTAGAACGCACTTCCAAATATAAAAGACCTTTTATTATAACGCACTTCCAAACATAAACGACCTTTTATTAGAACGCACTTCCAAACATAAAAGACCTTTTATTAGAACGCACTTCCAAATATAAAAGACCTATTAATAGAACGCACGTTCAAATATGAAAGGCCTTTATGGTCTGGGAATACCTAATTATTTCAAATGGGTAAATTCAGTTGTGTACGGAAAGAACGACATTCTGTATCAAACAGGAAATGCGACTGGGGTTGTTTTTTTTTTTTTTTTAAGTAGGAGTTTTGCCTCGTTTTGGCGAGGCGCATCCTGTTCAACCTAGACACAAAGGCCGCTGCACTGTCAAAATTTAAAAATTAGAAACCTACCCACCAAAGAAATATTTATAAAATGTGTGATTTCTATATACACTCACTAGGATTCTCGCCGGTGCTACGGAGTTCGTGCACTGTGTTGAGATCCTCCTTGTTTGTCTAAGGGAGGAGATCGGGGCATTGATGGAATTGTCCGTGTGCAATGAAGAAAGTCCTTAAAACCAAGACCAAACCGTTGGTTATATTAGGGCGCATGTCCAAATATAAAAGACCCTGCGGTCTGGTTTGCATGTTATTGTTGATATTTTATTGCGATTGGTTGCTTTAATTATTTTTTTCAATTTATTTTAGGTAATTTAATTTTAACGTTAAATTTGGAAAGTCATTTCATTTCTTATTCTTCAGCTTACTGTGGAGTATAGCCCTTAAATTGCTTCTTGTCAAACTCTGCTGTCCAGTGTCATGCGTTCAAGTTATTTCCTTGTCTTCTCTATTTATGTTTTAATATTTGTGGCTTACGGTTCTATAGTACGGAGTGCCCGGTTCCCTCACCCAACCCTACTTAGTAGTTTCGTACGACATGTTTGGTAGATCACAATGTTACTTCTTCTTTTGCGTTCAGTTTGTAGTCATGCTAAATCTGCAGGCCTGTCGCCAGGACGAAGTCCACAATCTTTTCCAGGTCAGCACGGCGGCCCCATAGCTTCTGCTTGAGCTCAGCACCCCCTGGACAGGTCAGACGTCGTGGGTCATCATGGGTTGGGCAGTTTTGGAGAATGTGTTCGGGGGTCTGGATTCCAGTTCCACATGGGCATTCATTTGTATGAGATATCCTGAGGCGAAAGAGATCGCCCAGTAATCTGCAGTGTTCAGTTCTCAGGCGGTAAATGATGGTCTGTTGAGTTGGTGGATTTGGTTATCTCTGTTGTATATATCACTTTTTTTCCTTCCACAGCGTTACTATTCTGTCTTTGACTTTATGGGCCTGGGTAAACACACAGGGATGCCATTATTCCTGCTGTATTCTTTCTTTATCATTGAATGGCATACTGGTTAGAAGTCTTGCATCTGGAGGAAAATTTATCGAGTTCGAAACCTGGTAGCGCCACGCTCCCGTCTACTCAGCTGTAAATGTGTCCTAACCTTGCTCCTGAGTTAGGGAAAGTAAAGGCATTGAGGAAGGCAACTAGTCCCCCTAGTAGAGTGAAGTCTCAAATATTTAACTTCCCTACGGCAGTATTTGCTATTGTAAAGGTTGTTCCATAACAAAAACTACCGTAGCGGAGTGAAATGTTACAGATTTCACTATACTAGGTCTAGCTTTATAAGGTAGGGTGACCAGTTCCTTTGCCTTCCTTAACTCAGTAGCAGAGTCAGGTACCCATTCACAGCTGGGTATTTGCTATTGGACTACCTTATTCTTTCTTTTACATGTTATAAGTTTTTCAGTTTATCAGAGTGCACAAGTTTTTTGAATAGTTGAAAGTTGTTTTCACATAAAGAAAAGAGATAGAGCATATTTGTCTTTTAAAAAACAACACACAGAGAACGTGTCAGCAAGAAAGTCTTCTTCAGCCTGATAATATAATAGCAAGCGGAGTTTTTTTTTTTTAATTTTAAACCTATATACTATATATATCTTACACCCGTACTGTAATTCTATAATAATTCGTTACCTACTATCTATATACACCGCGTTGACAATACTGCAGGCGTGCATTTCGCTGGCAACCTCATCGTGTAAAACAAACTGCTACAGTAAAGGCGTATGAATGCTTTTGAGCGAGCTACCTTCAATTGTCCAGTTGTAGTGGTGGATCCATATCCCACAGGGAACGAAAAAGGGGAACAATGGCGATAGTGATCTATGTGCAGGCATAATAGTATAGCAAATTTCATTTATTTCTGTAGATCTTTGATTAACTGTAACATTCTAACGTTACCTTACACATGTTGCTATCTTCAACACCTTCCATGACGTATTCCCATATTTCAAGTGTTTTTCTATTGATCTTTTACAAGGTTTCCTTTTATCGACTTTCCGTCCTCTAACATTTCGATCACCATGGATATTCTTTGTTACAAACGTAAAAAGAAAACCGAATCGATTTTACTTTTTTATTTTATTTTTTATTTGCAGAGGGAAGAAGAGGGACATTAAAAAAAAAAATTAGTTTTGTTAAATTGAATTTACGACTCCTTATAACCAACATGACTTTGTTGCTTTACGAAAAGCGGTCATTTGAATTTAAGGACGTATCTAAGTTTGCCACATGTTGACAAGTAACTGATGTTTCTATAATATTCTCCGTTGTTGTTGTTGTTGTCTGTGTTTATTATCTTTATTATTAAAACGAAACCTTCACATTGACAAGGTATATTATTAATTTTGCCCACATGAGAACATTCGTATGCCATCATGGTATTCCTTACTTACTTACTTAGTCGTTCCCCTTCTACCGTGAGGTGTAGAGGTTTGGAAGAGAGAGCGCCAGACTATCCTATCGGCTGTCTTCCTCCTGGCCTGGTTCCATTCTAGTCCTCGGTCCTTCAAAGATTGTCTAATGTTGTCCTCCCAGCGGACTCTGGGTAGTCCTGGAGGTCTGGATCCCTGGCTCTTTGTTTCCCATGCTTGTCGTGGTAGCCGATCTTCTCCCATTCTGCAGGCATGGCCAAACCATCTTAGTTGGGACTGTTCTACTAGGGTCTGCAGGGGGTGGGATTTTAGGCCTTGACGTATCGTCTGGTTGCGGACCATGTCTCTTCTTGTTACTTCAACCACCTTTCTCAGATACCTCATTTCTGAGGTTTGGATCTGGCTTTTGTGGGTTGTAGTCATTGCCCATGACTCGCATCCATATGTCAAGACTGGGACATTGGTGGAGCGGTATACTGCCATCTTCGTTTTCTTACCAACCTCTCTCTTACTGAGGAATCCTCAATTTATGGCCTGAAAAAGTCTCCCAGCTGCTGCTTTTCGAGTGGCCAACTCTTCTTTGATGCCTCCCTTTCGGTCTATAATAGGTTTAAGTATTCCAATGTCAGATATTTCATTTTTCCCTTTGTAATTATGAACTATCATCAAAATCAGAAACCCAAAAACAAGAAGAAGTGAATTAGATACAGGTATGAATGGGATAAATTCCCCTTCAATAAATAAATCTTAGATAAGATCATTTCTTTTCTTATTAGCAATAGATGGCGTTATTAAAACATCGACGTCACACAACAGAAATAGGATCCAATGGAATCTGACCAGACAGCTTGATGATCTAGATTTTGCCGATGTCTTGCCTCTTATGTCCCGTAATCAGATGCAAGACAAAATGAAAACATCCGATGCGAGGTCACAGCAAGTGGGTCTGAACATACACCGTGAAAAGACAAAGATAATGAGAGTAACTGCAAGAAATAGTAACAAGGTTGAACTTGAACACACACCATTACAAGATGTATGTTGAGGGCGGTGTCGTATTTGTTTCCCCCGATATTTGGTGCTCTGTTATATATATGTGTATATATATATATATATATATATATATATATATATATATATATATATATATATATATATATATATATATATATATATATATATATATATATATATATATATATATATATATATATATATATATATATATATATATATATATATATAAGTTGATCTGATACATATATTTTTTTTATATTCAGCCTAGTCGGATATATTCGGGTGCATGTCCAAATATGAAAGATCTTTAGGTCTGATAGATTGATAAATATGCCCCAACTGTTAGAAATGCCTGGCCATCATCACATGTGATGAAATGATCAAATACAAGAAATGATAACAAGGTTTACATAAACGACACCTGCAGGAAAATAGAGGAAATGCGCGAACAGGGATTGAGTAAGAATATGTTTTCTGCAGTAAAATCATTGAAGAACAGCAACTTTAAATCATCACCTCGAGCAATAAACGACAAGAAAGGTGACACTCTAACAGAACATAAAGATATTCTGAACATATGGAAGGAGTACTGTCAAGAAATGTATACGGAAATAAACAAAACGGCAGATAACAACGTCATGAATGAAGCGGGACGTGAACCAGACCCTACCATAGAGGAAGTCCGGAACGCAATCAAACACTTAAAAAGTGGAAAATCTCCTGGTTGTGATGAAATAACAGCTGAAATGATACAGGCAGGAGGAGAAGGCAGCGCTCGTATATACCATGCATTATGCTGCAAAATCTGGCAAAGCGGAATTTGGCTCAAGGAATGGAAAAGATCAATTTACATACCCTTGCCAAAAAAGGGCAACCTGAAACTGTGCACAAACTACAGAACTATAGCTCTTATAAGCCATGCCAGCAAAATACTATTACAAATCATAATGAAAAGGATGCAACAAAAGCTAGAAACAGAAATAAACGAAGTACAGGCGGGTTTTCGACCAGGTAGAGGCACTAGAGATCATATATTCAACATGAGGATCATCATAGAAAAGTGTAGAGAATTCAACGTTGACCTACATACTTGTTTCATTGATTACACCAAAGCTTTCGATTGTGTACAACATCAGCAGTTATGGGCTATTATGAAAAATATGGGATTTCCAAACCACCTTATACAACTCATCGCACTGCTGTATCAAGAACAACAGGTAGCCGTAAGAATAGAGGGGGAAACATCAGCATGGTTTGAAGTACAGAAAGGAGTAAGACAAGGCTGTACCCTTTCCCCTTACCTGTTTAACATTTATGCAGAGAATATCATGAGAAACGTAATAGATGACCAAGAACACACAGAGTTTGACTCATTTAACATCGGCGGGTACCAGATCCCGGAAATCAGATATGCTGACGACACAGTCCTCCTATCGACCAACCCAGAAGGACTTGAACAATTAATTCTGTCCACCAAAAAACACAGCGAGGCCCAGAATCTATACCTAAACACCAAGAAGACCAAAGTATTGACAACAGACAAAGTAAAGACCAATCCAGAAATTGAAATTGATAACGAAGAACTGGAAAGTGTTAATGAATTCGAATACTTAGGATCAATCATCAACAGCTCTGGCGACTGTGCAGTAGAAATTAAAAGAAGACTTGCAATTGCTTCACATAAACTAATACAGATGAAAAAACCTATGGCAAGGCACAAGCAAAGAAACAAAGTTACAACTGATCAGAGCATGTATATTCCCAGTAGCAACATACGGCTGCGAGACTTGGACACTCAATAAAACAGTTGCAAACAAGATTACATCATTCGAAATGAAATGCTACAGAAGGATGTTGAGAATACCCTGGACAGAAAAAAAGACCAACAGAGAAGTACTGCACTCACTAAACGTACAGGAACATTGGCTCCTAAATACCATCGCAATAAGGAAGCTGAAATTTTTCGGTCATATAAAAAGACATAATAGTCTGGAAAAAACAGTGATGGAAGGCATGGTCCCTGGAAAAAGGGGAAGGGGTCGACCTAGACGACGGTGGACCCAGGACATCACAGAGAGTCTGAACTTGTCTTTGGCTGATGCAGGTCGACTTGCCCAGAATCGTGATGCGTTCAGAGCAGCTGTAATGGAGACAACGTTCTGGAAAGAATACGTCACATGATGATGATGATGATGATGATAACAAGGTTAAACATGAACACACACCATTACAAGATGTAGAATCATTGAACAAGAGATGAGAAGAGGACTCTGGAGATGGATAGGGCACACATTGAGAAAACCTGTTGATAGCATAACAAGGGCAGTCCTTGTTCTGGAATCCTCATGGAAATAGAGGCAGAAGTAGACCATAAAACACAATGAGAAGAGAACGGGAACCCTGAACTCTTAACACAGGACAGACAGGCTCGACGTTTATTTGTTGAAGGCCATACTCCACGAGAAGATGCGGTGTAACGAATTATGTTGATTGTTGTATTCAAAGAATAGGACTACTGCTACCTCACGCATGTTGTTCTTATATACACATGTTAGGATTCTCGCTGGTGCTACGGAGTTCGCACACTGTGCTGAGATCCTCCTTGTGTGATCTAATGGAGGAGATCGTAGCACTGATGGAGTTGCCCGTGTGCAATGACTTCAAACCAAACCAGACCAAACCAAATGAAACCACGCATGTTGTACGTGGTGATTAATATGATATTTTGTATGGAGGCTGGCAACCTTATCATGTAAAACAAATTACTCCATAAACCATTGCTGCAAGACCAAATGAATGCTTGGCACATGCATCATGCTATAGAACTAGATGCAGTGGTGGCGCCATGTTCCCTAAGGAGCGTAAAAAATGATGTGATGGTGAGGTGTTGTAACAGAATACTAAAAAAAAAGTCTCGATCAGCGGTAGACCACCCAGGAGCTGTAAGAATCTACTACTATCTCCCTAAGAACTACCTTGATAAAATCGTGTCTGTCAATGTTTTCAGGTTTTGAGGTAAGTGTTACCTTTTGTGACAGAATAACATCGAACGCCCCATCTACCTGTGCCATCCTATAATTCATTCTGTGCTCTTTAATTTAATTGTTCCCACCTCTGACAGTATTTGGTATTTCGGATTCATTGTTTACACTCCCTTCCCTTAATTCTTGTTATGTCGGAACTTCAGCGACCATCTTTTGCTGATTAGGGTAATCAATCCCTTTCGTTTGAACTCGTATTGACAACTGTGATCGGTACAGAGAAGTGTGGTTTACTAGTGTGTAACACATTTTAATGCCAGACTGTTCGTGTGTGCGGCCGATTAATAAGTAAACAATCTTGTGATGACCACAGCCGATTATCTAGCTCTGTCTGACCAGTTTGTTGATTGTTGGCTAAGACCGGGTAAATGACATAATGGTTTCCGGACAAGACTTGTCGGAAGAATAATTATCCATCTTGAAAAAGATTACTTGTGATACATTTTGAAGTAGTGAGTGTCAACATGATCGATAATAGACGGAAGCTGGCATACCATATATGATGACTGTAAACAACACATTTATTTTTGCTCTTTGTTACGCAGGAATGTTTCGTGAAAGAAGGGGAAATATACACATCTTGCATGCTATTGGCTTGGCATTTGAAATGTAAAAATACAACATGTCTGATTGGAGCCTTTTCATATAATAGCATTCTGGATGTGGGCCGAATGTTGCCTTATAATTTAGCGCCTTGTGAGTTTACCGCACTGTGAATTTCAACTCGTCAAGAAGACAGCCAGACAAGCCAGAGTAAGGAATAGGATCAAAATTCAACTTTAAAGGACCGGACAACGTGTTTGGGCATCTTGTGGACTTACATCCTAGGAAAACTCTACCTTCATTAATACGGAAAGCCTGAAACCCTTGGAACCTGAACACTAACAGTGGGAGCCTATTCTAAAGTAATACCCAAGACCACGTGTAAGAGGCATCTTAACTATTTCTCTGTGCTAGAAGTCAGTCTGTATTCCCAAAGAATTTTGGGGTAAGTTGTGCATTTTAAAATTCTATGTTTTGCATTATTAACTTGTGAAAATTGCTAGTGGATGTTCAGTCATACGAGGCTGGCAACCTCAGCATATAGAATCATGATTTCACGAACCACCACTGCAAGAGCTGCTGGCTGCTTTATACGGGTTTTTCATAGAGAACCAAAAGAAAGGTAGTCCCAAGTTCCAGATGGAGCAGGGAGTGATGATGATAGAACTGATGTACATACTTATTATATTAACCTTTTCAACCAGTGCAAATGTAAATGTAAACATGTTCAGTATAAATGCAATGGATGTTTTCCGCTCACTGGGATTAACATTAATGCTCAGAGAGGGTACCATTCTGTGGCAGATGGGATGATGAAATAAAAAGGGGGGACACTTGATTTTATGTCAGGAAACTCAATACTCGGGAGGGTATTTGTTTCTCTCTTATTTCATGATACTAGTCGGTGGTACCAATTGGTGGTGCTATCTGTGGAACAAGTGAGTGGTATAAGTGGCCTGCAGTCAAAGCTAGACACCTCCAGCAGACGGGTCTTAACAGACGCCGGCCCATCTTCGCAATTACCCCACGATACTACGAGGGGCGTGTTGCGGCCACCAGACGATAAGTGACGACTTGAAGTATCCATTCAAAGCTGCCAAGTGAACTCTCTATTTTCAAATCAGAAAGACATTTTCAAATCAGACCATTATGATGAAATTTTAGAGACTATCTAAATTCACCCCACCCTTATTTATTTTACAGTTGTTAACGATAATTGACAGTTAGATTTTGTTATCTGTAAATATTCAAATTTATATTTGATTTAGTCATTTTGAGTGAACTGCACCAGTATGTCTCGGTGATTTTAAATATTTATAACAGAGCTATTTCAGTAATATTTTACTGAGTTAAATCATTTGGTGGCTTATAAGAACGAGCAAAATCCTAACTCACAGAAGGTCAGGAAAGATAAAAGTTTACACGGCCCGGATCCTATCAGCCGTAGTACTTGATGTCTTTAAATTCCTATGAATCTCCCTAGAATTGAAGCAACATTCTTCAGTTCACATCTCTGCCAAGAGTAACCTTGAGTGAAAGGTAGACACCTTTGAAGACCCTCAATACATACTCTGAATTTTGGCCACTGTTGGACCGTCACTGCAGAGCAAAGGAAGTAAATCCCGTGGCACCTTTATGTAACTGTTACTTGTTGCCAGACGATCTGTTACATGTAAGTCAACCAAAAAGGCGGTGGAAAATTCAAACTAAATAATATGTTACAAAATGTTAACTAGAATTCAAAGAAAATATCGCTTTTCTGTCATATGCGGTTTACAAATGAAGTGAACTTTAATACGTTAGCTCGTGGATTTTCGCTGGGAACGCTGAAAAAGTACATTTAATCCTGAGGATATCTTGACAGATGAAAATTGAAGCTACACTTTAATCTCACCGAGACACCTCATTTTGTTGAAATCAAAATCACCAACGTGGGTCCCACGTGGATTTCCCTCGCTTCTTAATTAACATGTAAGTGAAGTACGTGTAAGCCAGGCCTCTTTCGCTATCTGTCTTAATTTTAATTTAGCCACGCCTACGGTCTTCTCTCACGAGCCATTATAATTAGCAATCTCCGAACCTCTTACTGTCATTCCTTCAAGGAGGCGGGCCAGAGGCGGCACAGACGGTCATGTTATCGACGTCTTCTGTAGTCACTAAGAGTGAGCAGAGTTCTGTAACACCTCTGGTTAACACCCGAACGAGAACCGTCTACGCGGGGAAAGAAATCTCTGCCGGAACGTATCAGCGGTCGGAAGAGCTGTGAAAAAGAGCTTTCATTCAAGAATTGAACGAAGAATCTACGAGAGGTGTGAATTTCCTCATAGGGGAGACGGAAATCCACCATTTCATATATATAGTCATGCTCATTAAACTCAGTTGTCAGTTTGCTATCAGGATTTCTTGAATGGTCTAGCGCATTTTTGGAGTCTTATTTATATGGATTTCCTATAGAAATACGTGGAGATTAACTCAGTTTCCTGATTTGCGGTAACTAAATATTGTTAGCATTTAAGTGCTTTTTCGTGTTAAAGTTTTTCATAATATTTCACTGGGATTTTTTGTGTTAAGTTGAATAAAGTATTAAATAATCTTAAAGCTAAATTTTCTCCAGCCGTAACGTAATTTAATTTCTCGTTATTCCCCAGGAAATAGATGTTTAATTAATTATAAGACGCTAGGCGATTAATATTGTCGAGATACCATTTATTTCTATTTTCACCATGTGTAAATTTGAAGTGACTAGTGTTCATCTCTAGTGTTAAAGCGATATATTAGCTAGAGACTCGTGGTGTTTTCTTAATATATCTTTTAAATACCGGAGTGAGTTATATGTCTTACCTAAACGCGGGTGTTAGAATATAATTATAGTATGATTACCTGTTATCTATTCTCTTTTATATAAATAGATCATACCTTTGTGATCCAGCGGTTCTTATAGAGATGTATGGCCAGATGTCTTATGGCAGTTCAATTATATGATCCTAAACATACAAACATTGTCGGTGAAAAATCTGATGTTTGAGACCCTTTTTCGGTCCACCTTCTCCATCCATGAGAGCGGTGAAATAAACAGAACACTTCAATGTAAATTTTAAATGTTAACTGGAACAGGACTATACCAGAAGATTTTTCCATCTAGAACCTATAAGTATTACTGTCCTGATGTGGCAGAACTTGCACTAATTATTTAAAAACCATTTGACAGTAAAGTTTTCCTACCACGGAATTATACAGAGAGAATTCACGGGTCATACTCGGCTATTTCCCTCCGAGAACAGCCTAGCAGTAACATTCTGTTTAGTACACATTTCACTACGACAGAGAGAATCATAGCCACTGGAGGCTAGACCACACCAGAGAATTATATTAACTTATAAATTTTCATGACAGACAACTTATTGCCATGCAGTAAGAAGAGGTCCATATACCCAGGAAAAAAAAAATACATTTCAACGCATCAATTCAGCGACTCCCTGGTATTAGCGAGATTTGGTCAAACACATAGAACAAACTTTATTCCAAACCCATACCTGCTAAGAAGAGGTTGTAGCGCGACACGCCCACGCGACACCCACACACACCAGCGCAAGGTCAGCGCTGCGGTCTTTCTTTGAAGTTGGTAGACAGCGGAAATGTGACTTACGGTTAAAAGCCATACAGTATTACTGAAGAATGAGGAAATAGCTATATAGGAATGTATGGCCGACTTTAAAAGTTTGCATTTACTGGACATTAAATTATTCACTACAGGAGAACGCATGGTTGGAATAATATTAAATAAATATAACTCAACAAAGGAGATAGGCTAGGAATTATATCCAAAAGGATATTATTCAAATATAAATAGTTTTAAAGATAATTAATATTTTTCACCTTCATCACATCGGCTAAAAGTTAGCTAATAATCTTTAAAAATTTATTACACTAACAAGCCTCAACGGAATTGTATAAAACTTATATGTAATGAAAGCCCCATATGGGGAAAAGGAAATGATATATATAGGAAGGAAGGAAGGAGATAAGTGTGTGAGTGACAGAAGAGAAAAACGAGTACAGGAAAAGCACAGATTGTTTCAAATAGCTTCAAAACAGGAGATGAAACTAAAATCTTTTGGGGAATTTGGGAGCTGCTTTCTCGTACGCGCGAGAGACTGAAATATAAGGACAGAGCGGCGCATTGTAAATCACACACCAAATCCAGAAGCCAGAGTGAGAAACTGGAGGACAGCCTCTGCAAGAAAAGTTCTATTTTCACGCTGCATGCAGGGCAGATTAAGTTAAGCCAATACAGTCTCACCGTGAGCTTATTAATCCTAAGAGGGTATGTAAGTTTATTAAAAATATATGTATTACTAATATCATTTTATTTCAGATTTTATTTCTGATTGATTGTAGCAGATATAATAAAAAAGGGAATGACGCTAACCAGAGATAACCTTCACCGGCATTGTCAGGAAGCATAACCATTAATTGGTTAGCCAAATATATTATGGCTAATTCTTGCCTGGAAGCTTACGACATACCAGCAAGTACATAAGTGACTTGACATCCATAAGTGGAAGGCAAAGGTTATATCGTACCCATGTATCATAACATGTGATTTATTCATGTATATTGTTAATTCTGCACCTTATACATTATCTTATCATGCTATCTCTGTAATATACTACCATGATTCATTCATTTACATACAAACACTGAAGACATGGTCGCATCATGAACAGCAGAGGGTGGTGAGATTGTTAGAACAATGGCCACCTATTACTTCTTGTTCCAGGTTTTTTATGATCAATGTTTATGATCATTCCTGATCGAGAAACTAAAGACTTGAAGAAGTTGATCCAGCTCACTGAAGCCTAGAGGTCAACCAAACTTCAACACCTTAGTCCCCCGTAGTTATAGGGCGGGCTGAAGGAAAGTCTTCCGTACTCCAGTGTGTCGGAGGAACCTCGAGCAGACGTGGATAAAGTTGAGTTTATATATTTCCATCCAACAAATCCTGTGAGCAGTTCTAAAACGACTTTCTAATGATGAAAACTAGATGGCAAGAGATAATGTGACAAACTTGTTTTATAAATTCAGTGGAAGATAAATCCAAGACTTTTTCTATTAGTTATTTTTAATTTGTAACTGTAAATAATCATACATTTTACCATCTTCCAACACCCATTTATCATTACAAGAATATATAGATGTACATAATAAATTGGATAATTGTACTCATTTGACTTGTTAAATTTTTAACTGTTAAATTTTGAGTTACTTTTTCTAATTTAATTATAATATCACATAGGGTTACGATAGCGAAGTAGCATCTTATACTTCTGAAGCCTAAATCTATTGTCCAGCTCAGAGTATTCACAGCTGTAACTCACTTGTGATACCAGTGTACTTCTCGGGCACTGGAACTTCATACTTTCTGGAGAGAGATTCTACTTCTGCTCTACCACTACTATCATACTAGGAAAACCTTTCGCTACATTGGGGGCTCTTTCGCGGGATATTATTTTGTATCCTGGGCCACTATCTATGTATTCTTCTATCTTGAGCCACAAATAGTTTGTAAAAAATAATTTTTTTTTTTTGGAAAAAATTCTAAAAACTTAGAAATTTGTTTGTAATAGTAGTACCATTGAGTACGAAGTAAATAGGAAACGCTCACAAGGTTTTAAGGATTTGTCTTGTTCAAAGTAATTAATTGATTTTAATTAAGTTAGTTTGTTAGTGAAGATAAAATTATATACCCTCTGGTAAGTAAGCATCATGGCTGAATTGGTGAAGTTTAGAGCTGCGATTATGCAGGAAGGAAAAGACTTGGGTATGACAGGAGATGCTCTAATTCGATATATCACAACTGAAGTGGATAAATATTTAGATAGAGAGACCAAAAGAATGGAAGTTGAGGCTGAAGCTAAGAAATTAGAGGCAGAAAGAGAGACCAAAAGAGAGGCTGAAGCTAAGAAATTAGAGGCAGAAAGAGAGACCAAAAGAATGGAAGTTGAGGCTGAAGCTAAGAAATTAGAGGCAGAAAGAGAGACTAAAAGAATGGAAGTTGAGACTGAAGCTAAGAAATTAGAAGCAGAGAGAGAAGCCAAAAGACTGGAAAGAGAAGAAAAGAGACTAATTTTGGAAGCTGAAGAAAGAAGGTTACAAAGAGCGCATGAGTTAAGTTTAAAGGAACTTGAACTCCAGGGAGCAGCTAGCAATCATGGTGCTAGCTCACCTCACTCTGAGAGTAGCTCCAACCATAGCGCGGCAAATGGAGCCATGAGTTTCCACCTGGATCCATTTATTGAAAAAGAGGACGCCATTGAGTCGTACCTGGATAGATATGAGAGACTGGCCTCTACCTATGGATTGGAAAAGGAAAAATGGAGCCTTAAGCTATCTCAGGGGTTGAGGGGAGTTTCATACGATGTTTATTTAAAACTCTCAAAAGAAGACCAGGAAGATTATGAAATCTTAAAACAAGCTTTACTGGTCAGGTACGAAAAGAATTCTGAATCTTATAGAAAGAGATTCCGAACTGCTAAGCTACTTCCAGGAGAAAACTATCACCAGTTTTCTGCCAGATTGGAAACTTATCTGACAAAATGGATTAGCTTAGGAAAGTGTCAAGATATAAAAGAAATGGTCATGATGGAGCAACTGAGAGAATCCATGCCTCAAGAAATGAGAAAATTTCTTATGGAACAAGGAGCTGAGAGATTGGAAGATATTTTAACCATGGCTGAAAGATATCAAGCAGCTCAGTCAGAAGTATCAGGAAATAAGAAGAAGCAGGGTGAGAACTTCAAACCTTCACAAAACTTTACCAACTATGAACACAGGGACAATTCCAACAAGAACAAACACAGAACTGATTATAAAGACAAAAACCCTCTAGGATCAGAAAAGAAACCTCCAAGAAAGGAAGGAAAGTGGTGTAAATCTTGCCAAATGAGTAACCACAATACTGCGGAATGCAGACGGAAAAACCCTCCTCATCACGCTGCATGCCTTACAACAGAGAACAAGGGAAGGAAGGACCTGGCAGATAGTCAGAATGACCTCCATCATCCCCCTGTCTGTGAGGAAGTGACCTTGAATGGCACCCAAGTACTGTGCTTATATGATACAGGCTTGGACTTTGACTCAGTAGTGTGCTCTTCTCTGGTGAGTCCGGAACAGATACACACAGAAACAGTGGAAATCAGAGGACCAGTCAAGGGAGCAGGAACCATGACACTGCCCATAGCCCGAATCAACATAAGATCTCGCTATGTGGAAGGAGAGATCAAAGCAGCAGTGATGGACAACCCTATCTACCCATTAATACTGGGATGTAGATATGTCTTTCTAGGAGAACCTATAAGACCCATAGTGATGGCAACAGTCCAGACCAGGGCAAGCTCTAAGAAAGAGGAGGACACTATCATCAATACTCATCCAGAAGAGATGAGAAAGGCTCAAACTGCTGACAGTACATTGAAGCCTTGCTTTGGCAAATTACCTAAAAGCCATAACCCTCCAGAGAAAGGAGACTTATATATGAAAAAAGGCCTACTATATAGAAAAGCTGGAACAGGACCAAAAGGACATGGACAGCTTGTAGTGCCAAAATCATACAGGGAGCAGGTTATGAAGCTAGGACATGCTATACCCTTCAGTGGACATATGGGAATAGGGGCCACTGGACAACGGATAGCCTGTCACTACTTTTGGCCAGGGATCACAGAGGACATAAAGAGGTATGTGAGATCCTGTCCAGAATGCCAAAGAGTAGCTCCTAAACATAGGACTGCACCAGCAACACTGGGAGAAATGCCCATCATGGGAACGCCCTTCGAACGTGTTGCCGTGGATATTGTTGGACCCCTCAGTAGGACCAAGAAGAGAAATGCATATATCTTAACCTTGGTCGATACTTGCTCTATGTGGGGAGAGGCAGTAGCAATGTCATCGATAGATTCGAAACATGTGGCAGAGGCACTGTTAACAATATTCACCCGATTAGGTTTCCCACATCAAATATTGACTGACAATGGTTCTCAGTTTAGGGGAAAGCTAACACAAGAAGTATTCAGGTTATTTCAAGCTAGACATTATCACTGTAGCCCCGTACCACGCCCAAGGGAATGGTCAAGTAGAGCGGTTCAATGGCACGCTCATTTCAATCCTTAGAAAGTTGGCTAGTGAGAAACCTGAAACTTGGGACACATACTTACCCTCAGCACTATTTGCCTATAGGGAAGTCCCACATAACTCCACAGGATTGGCTCCAGCTACATTGTTGTTTGGACGACCAATCAAAGGTCCACTGGAAGCATTGTTGCGGACATGGACTGATGAAAAAGCAGAAGAAACCGTGACTTCTTCATACCAATACGTCAACGAGTTGACATCTCGATTGAAAACAAGTTGGAAACTGGCAAATGATAACTTGAGACAGGCCAGGAGGAAGCAGGCTGCTTACTACAATAAAACAGCAAAAGATAGGGAACTTGAGGTGGGAGAAAAGGTTCTGTTACTGTTGCCCAGCAGCAATAATAAATTGCAAATTGGATGGCAGGGACCCTACGTCATATTGGAAAAACTTTCCCGGACCAACTATAAGATTGACAAGAAAGGAAAGGAGAAGGTGTATCATGTCAACCTTCTTAAAAAGTATTATGACAGGGAAGCATCAGAAGTTGCCCATATCATGACCCTGGCCATTGCAACAGAAATGCAGGATGAACCAATTTCCTCCATGGAATACCCCCTATCAACTACGGAAAGCTATGCTCAGGTTAATGTGAGTGAACATTTAACTCTTGAGCAGAGGAAAAAGGTTCAGGAGGTGTTAGAAATCCATGCTGATGTACTCACAGATAAGCCGGGGTGTACTAATCTGTTAGAGTATGACATGACGATTACTGACCCTACACCAGTTTGTATGCGGACATACCCTATACCTTATGCTAAAGGACAGGCACTCAAGGATGAGATTGATTATCTCTTAAAAAGAGAAAATTATTTCAAAGTCTGAATCTCCCTACAGCTCAAGTGTGGTGCTATTAAGGAAGCCTAGTGGTGAACACAGGTTATGCATTGATTATAGGAAACTAAATGCTATCACTGAATCTCAGGTAGACCCATTACCTGACACCAATCAGTTGTTTGCTACATTGAGTAAGGCTCGGTATTTTTCAAAAGTAGATCTAAGCAAGGGATACTACCAAATACCAGTGAAACCAGAAGTTAGGAAACTGTTAGCCTTTAGTACACCGGATGGACATTACGAGTTCAATGTACTCCCATTTGGTTTAAAGAATGCTCCAAGTATCTTCACCAGAATGATGAGGAAATTGTTGGAACCATTACAAAATCCTCATATCACCAACTTCATGGATGATATTCTGATTGCTACCACTACATTCGAGGAACACGTAGTAGCACTCTCCATGTTGTTAGGTAGATTAAGAGAAACGGGATTGACAGCACGCCCAACTAAGTGTCATATTGGATGTGAGACATTGGAATTTTTAGGTCACACTATCTCTACAGGGCAAATGTCTCCGGACCCAAAGAATGTAGAGAAAATGAGAAAAGCACCAAGACCACAAACTAAGAAGGATGTAAGATCCTTTGTGTCACTGTGCGGGTTTTATCAGAAATATATACCCCATTTTAACTCATTGTGCGCGCCATTAACCGACTTAACCAAAAAAGGTCAGCCGGATAAAATACAATGGACTGTGGAGTGTGAACAGGCTTATACAGAGTTGAAAAATAAGCTGACAAATAAACCTATCCTTGCCCTTCCCGATCTCACACAAGAATTCGTACTAAGAACGGATGCTAGCAATGTAGGCATCGGAGCAACATTACTACAGCGGGCAGACACACCGCCACATATGCTATTACCAGTAGCTTTTGCCAGTAGAAAGTTAAATACAGCTGAGAGAAATTATTCTACCGTTGAACGTGAATGCCTCGCTTTGGTCTGGTCGATCAACAAATTCGCCCCTTTTCTTTACGGGAAACACTTCATTGTGGAAAGTGATCACCAGCCTTTGATGTTTTTAGCAGTGTCTAAAAAATTAAATTCACGACTTTTAAGGTGGAGTTTACTGTTATCTCCATATTCGTTCAATGTGAGATACATACCAGGACGGGACAATCTTGGACCCGATTTTTTAAGTAGGCATCCTATCAAAGGAGATATAGAGAAACAGAAAATTAAGGAGGAACTGCAGCATGTGTTACCAAAAAGTTAACCGTGCAGGCACTGTTTTAAAGAAGAGGGCTCTGTAGCGAGATTTGGTAAACACTTGCTTGGTTGTAGCGCGACACGCCCACGCGACACCCACACACACCAGCGCAAGGTCAGCGCTGCGGTCTTTCTTTGAAGTTGGTAGACAGCGGAAATGTGACTTACGGTTAAAAGCCATACAGTATTACTGAAGAATGAGGAAATAGCTATATAGGAATGTATGGCCGACTTTAAAAGTTTGCATTTACTGGACATTAAATTATTCACTACAGGAGAACGCATGGTTGGAATAATATTAAATAAATATAACTCAACAAAGGAGATAGGCTAGGAATTATATCCAAAAGGATATTATTCAAATATAAATAGTTTTAAAGATAATTAATATTTTTCACCTTCATCACATCGGCTAAAAGTTAGCTAATAATCTTTAAAAATTTATTACACTAACAAGCCTCAACGGAATTGTATAAAACTTATATGTAATGAAAGCCCCATATGGGGGGAAAAGGAAATGATATATAGGAAGGAAGGAAGGAGATAAGTGTGTGAGTGACAGAAGAGAAAAACGAGTACAGGAAAAGCACAGATTGTTTCAAATAGCTTCAAAACAGGAGATGAAACTAAAATCTTTTGGGGAATTTGGGAGCTGCTTTCTCGTACGCGCGAGAGACTGAAATATAAGGACAGAGCGGCGCATTGTAAATCACACACCAAATCCAGAAGCCAGAGTGAGAAACTGGAGGACAGCCTCTGCAAGAAAAGTTCTATTTTCACGCTGCATGCAGGGCAGATTAAGTTAAGCCAATACAGTCTCACCGTGAGCTTATTAATCCTAAGAGGGTATGTAAGTTTATTAAAAATATATGTATTACTAATATCATTTTATTTCAGATTTTATTTCTGATTGATTGTAGCAGATATAATAAAAAAGGGAATGACGCTAACCAGAGATAACCTTCACCGGCATTGTCAGGAAGCATAACCATTAATTGGTTAGCCAAATATATTATGGCTAATTCTTGCCTGGAAGCTTACGACATACCAGCAAGTACATAAGTGACTTGACATCCATAAGTGGAAGGCAAAGGTTATATCGTACCCATGTATCATAACATGTGATTTATTCATGTATATTGTTAATTCTGCACCTTATACATTATCTTATCATGCTATCTCTGTAATATACTACCATGATTCATTCATTTACATACAAACACTGAAGACATGGTCGCATCATGAACAGCAGAGGGTGGTGAGATTGTTAGAACAATGGCCACCTATTACTTCTTGTTCCAGGTTTTTATGATCAATGTTTATGATCATTCCTGATCGAGAAACTAAAGACTTGAAGAAGTTGATCCAGCTCACTGAAGCCTAGAGGTCAACCAAACTTCAACACCTTAGTCCCCCGTAGTTATAGGGCGGGCTGAAGGAAAGTCTTCCGTACTCCAGTGTGTCGGAGGAACCTCGAGCAGACGTGGATAAAGTTGAGTTTATATATTTCCATCCAACAAATCCTGTGAGCAGTTCTAAAACGACTTTCTAATGATGAAAACTAGATGGCAAGAGATAATGTGACAAACTTGTTTTATAAATTCAGTGGAAGATAAATCCAAGACTTTTTCTATTAGTTATTTTAATTTGTAACTGTAAATAATCATACATTTTACCATCTTCCAACACCCATTTATCATTACAAGAATATATAGATGTACATAATAAATTGGATAATTGTACTCATTTGACTTGTTAAATTTTTAACTGTTAAATTTTGAGTTACTTTTTCTAATTTAATTATAATATCACATAGGGTTACGATAGCGAAGTAGCATCTTATACTTCTGAAGCCTAAATCTATTGTCCAGCTCAGAGTATTCACAGCTGTAACTCACTTGTGATACCAGTGTACTTCTCGGGCACTGGAACTTCATACTTTCTGGAGAGAGATTCTACTTCTGCTCTACCACTACTATCATACTAGGAAAACCTTTCGCTACACTCCCGAAAAATAGCAGTTGCATAAAAGGAGAGTCTGGGGCTGAACTGGACAATTAATAGGACTATAAATAGTCTTAATTTGATTACGGAAACAACAGCAAACGAATTGATTTGTCGTTGCCCTAAAGACGCCATTAGGTGTGATGGGAACAACGGCAGAGAAAATCTATTCGCTGTTGCCCTTAAGACGCCACTAGGCGTAATGGCCACTGACTGCTTTGCCGGTCGTTGGCTAAGGACGGAAGAAGAAGAAGAAGAAGAAATAGTCTTAAATAACTGTGTGATTAATTCCAGGGAATGTATGCAGCGTCTGCAGAGGGGGTACGCAAATTTGAAAGTGAGCTCACTGTATGTGTGTTGTGAACGAACGGAACGAAAGAATGTATTTCTTAAGTTACTACTTATTTACCATCTTTCATTTTATCTCTCACTAATCTGAGTGTCCCCAGGATAGGTTACATTAAGGACTTATTCTTTACCCATCCTGAAATACCCCTACCCTATTGTTAATTATTTTTGATCTTTTGGGGTAAATTACCCCTGTCGGGATCTTTCCTAGTTTCCCTATACAAGGAAGAGGGACTATTAGATTGTATTTTCATTTCTCTTATGTAACTAAAATTTATTTATTAATTCTTTTTTTCTCGATGTTGTGATATTTCTGGTGAAAAAATAAACACACTAAACCTTAAGCTATCGTGTGGTCAAACCCCTGCCCTTAAATGTTATCCATAGTTTGTTTACACGTCTGTACGTATTACTGTCACAAAATTGTGTGTACGTGAGTGTGGTGTGACTCGTACTTGGTACAAGTGAGAAAGTGCGTCTACCTTAAATAGAGTCGTAAAAGATAGGCTGGATAGAGAGCAATTACTCCATCCAAGACCGTTCTTTCTCTTACACCATTTCTCCTCGTGAAACAGGAACTATCTCTTACACCTTCCTCTCACATAGCTATCACTCATTACCTCTGCTAGTACGGGACCATACATAACTCAGTCCTATCTTCTCAAAATTTACGACAATATCACACTTTTCAATGCCGGCGGGAGAAGGATAGTCCGAAATGTTCCTAGTTTAAAAACTCTTTCTTTTTTCCCTCATCACCTAGAGAGACGCTGGAACTGGGTTGGCCATGTCCTCAGAAGGGATCCTGACGCCATCACCAGAACTGCTATGCTATGGACCCCAGAAGGACAGCGAAAGAGAGGCAGACCAAAGATAACCTGGCGGAGAACAGTGGAGGCTGAGATGCAAAGCATGATTCAGTGTTGGGGCACGGCATAAAGAATGGCTACCGACCGAGAAAAATGTGGACAGACTGTTGCTGCCCTACAAGACGCCACTAGGCGTGATAACCATTGATTGCTTTGTCAGTCAGTGGCTAAGAATCAAAGAAGAAGAAGTCACCTAGAGATGTACTAAATCATACCCGGTGATCTACCGAAAGATCACGATCGACCGGTTGCCGATCCATGGTCTAGATCAGTGTTTCTCAACGGGGGCGGTACCGCCCCCTGGTGGACGTTTTCAAGATGTCTGGGGGCGTTCTGATGGGTCGCAACGATTGAGGGTCGCGTTCCATTCAGGAGGGGGGGGGGGCGTTGTGTACATTTTTACAAGAATCAATATGAAACAATTGCAAAAGATATTCCCCTTCCCATAGCGTGTAACAGGATAGTTTTTATTTGTCTTGCGTCCCATGGAGTGTTTCAACGATTCCAAACGCAAAATGTTAGTACCTGGAATGTTACCATTATCAGTAGACAGTAGGCGGAGATGTATGTCCCTTCAGCACTCGAAACATTCGTTAGCCTATCGACACACCCAAGCTAACCTTCTCTCTCCATCCTCGACACATATTTTCTTCTGGAAACACATTCCCGCCAAATATTGATTAGCCCGTGAACACATCACAGCCCCTTCCCTACTCTGTCCACTTCTACAGCACGACTCCCTACCAAAACATTCCCCGCACAATCACGTGTCCCACTTGTACCTGCCAAAAAAAACGCTCATTGTTTAGTGAGGTTGACGTTACAGTCACACCACTACACAGAACTGTGTGTGACCTTTGTGTTCAACTCACTTTGATGCGAGTGCACCGTAAATACATTCTCGCAACAGGGACGTTGTGGGCAGTATATATGTGTATGTGTGTGTTTGTGTATACACGATAAAGAGCAAGAGTGTGTTATGGGGGGGGGGGGGGCTATTAAAAATATTAATTGTCAAAAGGGGGCGTTGCTACTATCAGGGTTGAGAAACACTGGTCTAGATTGAAGCGAAGTTAAAACGGACTTTTTGTGTGTTAAGACACGAATGATAAACATATCCGAACTTAGATTACCGTAATATCACTGAAGAATCAATAGAACGATTCTCCTCAAAAGTGCCACATTGATAAGTTAATTCAGTCTAATTTAATAATAGGCCTTTGTGTTGTCTGTAAGATTTATAGATTAGTGGAAATGAGATACCAGTCGTCGGGAAAAGTACATATTTTCTACTCTCAGATGTTTTCGCCTTTACAAAAGAGATTGATGACTTATTACGATGTCCGTGATATAAATGATTCGGTGTAATTAAACTGTGCACGCAGGCAAAACAGATATGCGCACGCATTTAAACTCTCCCAATTCAAAATTCCGTTCACGTCATTTTCCCGTTCACAGTTGCTAGGCACATTAATACAGTGTACATCTAATACGTATAAAAAAGGTTACACCAGGGGCGAACTTACAATACTCGGGCCACTGGGGGAAAAGGGTCATTGGTCCCTGGTTACTAATTCCACATTGATTACTGGCAGCGTCGGAAATGACCAACGCTCTCTGTCCCTGGGTTACACTACAAACTCTAGATGAGAGGTTATTAACTTAACTACCGCGGACCATTGCCTACCCTGAGTATTTTTTTTTTTTTTTTTGGTTTGTTTTTTAAGTGTCAACATACATTCTGAATAATGAAGTTATTTCAGATGCTGTTGAAGTATTTTGTTTGTTTGTTTTTAACAATATACGAAGATGTCTAGAGCAAGTTATGATTATAGACACGGGAAAAAAAAAGATAACATGGTCTCAAGAAAAAACATGCGGACTCATGCAGCATCTTTGACAACTACTAAAGCAAACTACCATCTAACATGTAAGCCATACGATTTGGTTTGGTTTGGTTTTTTAAGGACTATCTTCATTGCACACGGACAACTCCATCAGTGATCCGACCTCCTCCCTTTGATCACACAAGAAGGATTCCAGCACAGTGCACGAACTCCGTAGCACCGACAAGAATCCCAATGTGTGTATATCGGAATCACATATTCAATAAATATTTTTGGTTTCTAATTTTTAAATTTTACCAGGGCAGCGGCCTTGTGGCCTACTCTTTACGATTTCCAACTGCCGTGGGATTTTTAACGTGCGCAACTTGCACACGAGACCTCCTATTTTTTGCCCTTATCCGAGAAGGCTAGGCATCCGATCTCACTACACAGGAGACCAGGGGGAGTATGACATCATTAAGACCACTGGTTCTGAAGAAAAAAAAAAAACAATTTCCATAAATGATATTCCCTCAACTGGGAATCGAACCCGGTACCTTTAGAATTCGAGGCGGACGCCATACCTCTTGTTACTCCGACCCCAAAGCAATAAGAACAACAAAGTAAATCACAAATAGAATACAGAAAAGGACGAAATTTCCCACCGTCACTAGAAACAGTAATAAACATTGACTTCCCATAGAGCTACACAACATTGTAAAACACTTTATTACCAGGACAAGAATCAGTATATAACAGCCAATGAGCCAGTGAGAGCAAGCAAGGATAAACAGATACAATAACAAAATAATATTCATCACACTCATTCAGCACAAAAAGTACATTAAGCATACAAACCTAAAATAATTAACAAATACAACAGATATTAACAATAATGTTATTAAGGTGTAAAGAGAGATATGTTGTTGTTGTTGCTGTTTAACAAGGGCTGTTGAGCTTTTTGCTCTTTTGCAGCCAGTACCAAGTCTAAGAGTCCTTGGTATTATCTACACCAGCGGTTCCCAACCTTTTTTCACTTGCGTACCCCTTGGCAGCCCATTTCTATAAATTGTACCCCTAATATTAGCAAAATATTTGAAATTAATATAGTTGCTGTTATTCAAAATTTATAGATTATAACCAGAAATAAAGGGGCCAACCACGGGATGAAAAAAGAATGTAATAAAAAGGTGAACAAACAGTGCATATATTTTTACATTAAAAAAATCAGAAGTTACAATAAAAATTAACACGTTTAATTTATTAATAATAATAATAATAAAAACGTTGTTATTGTTAAAAGTTGAAATCACTTTTTAATAACACACATGTCACGTGACCATGACAAATGTTCAGTGCGATCCTTGAGCTTGTTTTGAGGCACATAGTTTTTTAAAAATCAGGTTAAAGTGATGTAAGATACAGTCTCAATTCTGGACCTGCATTCAGTTTACTACGGTATTTATTTTTTATAAAGGTATAAGAAGAGAAAGCCCTCTCCACCAGCTCAGTATTTGTAAATGGCAACAGAAACTTAAGCGCCTTCTCGGTCAGCTGTTCATATTCTCTGCTGATGTCTCCCCAAAAGTTAATAAGGAATTTTCCTTTGAATTCAGCTATTAAAGTAGTATCAGTCGAAAGTTCAATCAACTTCTCTTTTTCGTTGATTGATAATATGGCTGCTTGGAAATATTCTTCTTCAAAGGGATTTACGATCCAGTAGTTCTCTTTTCCAGGTTTTGGAAAGTACTTCTCGAAAGATGATTTTAGCCCTTTCAAGTGTTCAATTATTTTCTCGCTCATTTCCTGGGAGAGGTGCAGCTCGTTCTCAGATAGGAAATTGTGCATAGTTTCAAATACCTCAGGCTGGCCTTTTTCAATACACGACCTCCAAAAATCTAATTTTTTAATCATAGATTCAATTTTGTCTGAAACATTCAAGATCGTTACCGAGCTATTCTGAAGTGTCAAATTTAGTTTGTTTATTTGTAGGAAAATATCCGATAAGTATGCAAGACTCTGAAGCCAATCACTTTGAAGTAAGTTGGAAAGGATGGTCTTCAAAAAAAAAGTCGGACTTCATGTCTAAGCTCGAACAGCCGGGTAAGGACTTTACCACGAGAGAGCCACCTTACTTGTGTATGAAGGAGCTGTCTCACTGTCTCACGTTTGTAAAATTTGGGTCAAGAATCGACACTATTACTTCCGGGACATTAGACGTTCATAGATAGTGTGGAAGTTCAAACAAGTCATATTTTTTATGAAATATTCAACGGCACAACTATAATACCATAGTCATCATAATGAAGACTATTGTGTAAAAATATTGAATTGTGGTCATACGAAACGCCATAGATTTTCACACACGCCAGTCCAAGCAGACAGCACGCCAATGGCGCGCAAGAAAAAAACGGATAACTATTACTTAAATAATAAAATAAGAAAATAACATACAATAAAATAAAATAAAATCCCAACATTGTAACAGTACAATAATAGTTACACAGATTTACAGTACCTTATCATAATTAATACTAAACAGGACAAAATTATCTTTAAAACCTACATATGATGTTATATAATTATTTAAGAACATAACTAAATTAGGGTGGCATATAATCTGCACTCATGATGTATTTGAAAAGTCTGTGATTGAATGAATATGGACTAAGCGTGTTTTTTAGGTCGTGTGGAAGATTATTCCACAGAAAAGTAGCAGAAAAAGCTAAACTTTTCTTGAATAAGTCGAGCCTAGGCTTGGGCATGTGTAATTTATTTAAGCGTTGACTGCGTCTTCCGCTGTATTTTAAAATAGGCCACAAATACTTTGGAGCATTCTGTGATAAGATTTTGTGAATAAATTTGGCTTTGTTGAAGAGAAAGCGCTTTCTTAGTGGTAATATGTTAAGATATGTATATGGGTCTACACACTGTGTGAGGTTTTTGTCTGAAACTAGGCGCACTGCACGTTTTTGTAATGAATAGAGTCTTTTAGTGTTGGACATGGAGCAGCCATCCCAAATTGTGGAACAATAGTCTAGATGTGTTTGTATTTGGGATGTATAGAACATTTTTCGAGTCTCCTCATCTAGGAAATGTTTGATTTTAGCTAACTGGTAAACTTTTTGTGCCGTTTGTTTGGTTAGTGCTTGTACATGCGAATTCCAACTTAAATGTTGGTCAATTATGAGTCCTAGTGTTTTATTTTCATTTACATTTTCAATTAAAGAGGTTCCAATGTAGAGCTGAAGTGTTGTTTTCAGTGAGTTTTGTAATTTTTGTCTAGTTGATATTATCATACATTTTGTTTTAATGATATTTTTTTGCATACAGTTTTCATTGATCCACTTAATAAGATTGTCTGTGTCGCTTTGTAATAATATTTCTAGCGTGTTGCAACTTTTATCACTAGTATAAATGGTACAGTCATCGGCAAATAGGTCGCAGGATGAGTGCTTGATGTGTAGTGGAAGGTCATTTATGTAAATGGAAAAAAGTAGAGGGCCGAGAATAGAACCCTGAGGAACACCGGTGTCAATAATAGTTGGGTTTGACAATGAGTTATTGTACCACACTACTTGCTGTCTGTCGGACAGGAATGATTTAAGTAATGTCACTAGTTTAAAGTTAACTTTCATTGTTTCTAATTTCCTTATTAAAACAGCGTGATCTAACATATCAAATGCTTTCCTAAAGTCTACAAAGATTGCTCCACATATGTTATCGTTATTGATGTTTAGGTGCAAGTTGTCTATCATCTTAGTTAGAGCTGTGTGGCATGAATGCTTTTGTCTAAACCCTGACTGACTGTCAATTAGCAAGTCATTGCTAACTAGGTACTGTAGTGTTTTTTTTATGTATGTGTTTTTCTAGTGGTTTAGATAGCGATGATAAAAGAGAAATTGGTCTATAGTTACCAAGGTTACTGTTATCTGACGAACCAGGTTTGAAGAGAGGATATACTTTGGCGATCTTAAAGGCCGAAGGAAAATAACTTTTGGCGATACATTGATTATATATATAAGTTAGTGAATCACTAATAGCTGGTGCAGCATAACGCAGTATTCGATTACTAATTCCGTCAAGCCCTGATGAGCTATTATCTTTAAGGCCATGAAGATAGTTATACACTTCATTAACTGTCATAAAAGGAATGTCGGGTGGAACTGAGTTTGTACATTTCTTCTCACAGAATGCTGAAAGTTGGTCTAAGTCACTAGGGGAATGTGGTATTGTGGATTTCAGACTGCTTATTTCTGCTTGAAAGTGATTGCTGAAGTCTGTACAAGTAAATGAAGTGTTGGAAGATAATGAGTCTGGTGCATTACGTTTTTTTTCGCTAAGGTGTTAATTGCCTTCCATATCTCCTTACTATTTGATTTGTTCTGAACCATATTTCTAAAATGATTTTTCTTTTCTTTACGAATTAAATATTGAACCTTGTTCCTGTATACCCGGTAAGTGTTGAGGTCCTTATTTTTGTGCGCTTGATCTCTCTGCCTCATAGCCTCCAACACTTCCTGCGTGATCCACGGAGATTTTAATTGTCGTTTGACGCGAATTTCCTTAGCTGGTACGTGCGTGTCAAAAACACTATAAAAAAATGTTGTCCAGTATACAATAGCGTCATGCGGATCAGGAAGTTGGTAAACACGGGCGAGAGGTGCAGTTAGTAAGTCATTCAAAAATAATTCCCGACTAAATTTTGATATCTGCAAACTTCTAAATTGTTTGAAATTCTAAATTTAATACTTACATGATTAATTTTTGGAACATTACATTTAGTCTTTGACCATGTACCGCATACTGGATAGTGGTCACTCATTGCAATATTAGGGACAGTGCATTCTTTGATGTTTTCTGGACAGGTTACGTAGATGTGGTCGATTAGTGTGGATGATGCTTGTGTTACTCTTGTAGGCTGGTTGACAATTTGTTTTACGTTGTACGATAATATTATATTTTTCCATGCTAGATTTGAATTGTGTATATCGATATTAAAATCACCAAGAAGAAGAACCCTCCTTGACGGTGGCAAATACATTGTCCATCATGATGGTGAAATCTTCGTACCAGATAGGTCCTGCACTAGGATTTCGATAAAGATACCCCACCAGAAATGGGCCCTGGTTTGGTAGCTTTATTTCCAACCATACACATTCTATCTCTGCTGTCTCTAAGTCGTTTCTGCGGCGAAAATTAAGGGAAGTGGAAATATAAACTGTTATACCTGTCTCTTGTTTTTTGCTTGCGTCGCGCCGAATAGTTTTAAAACCATTTAACGCAATGTCATCGTCTGTTATTCTGTCATTTAGGCGACTTTCTGAAAGTCCAAAAATGTGAAAATTCTTATTTAGAATGTGTGTAAGTTCGGGGAGTTTACCTAGAAGATGGTAAATATTCAGATGACCAAGTCGTAGACCATCCTTGTGAAGCCACTGTACATAATTATCAGCCATGTTTGAAAAGAAAAATTGCAGCAAATACAATATTAAAATAATTAAAACAATTTCAACTGAGTAAATTGTCTGGAGTATATAAAAATTGTCATAAAACAATCAAGCATACAACATATCACACAGAACTGCTCAACGCAACAAATTGAAGTTAAACGAGACATGGAAGAAATTAAAATTGTCACCGTCAGACAAGTATACAACACTACAAACCTTAACACCGTTACTTCTAAACAATTTAAAGCTACGCGTGATAAAAAGAAATTGAAATTGTAACAAAATAAGCAATCAAAGAAAAATCTTAGAGGCTGTTAGCCGATAAATTGAGAATGATCCCAACTAGTTAAAGTGTTTCTTCGTCAATAACTGATATCTCTGCCTGGCATATAATAGGGATGACGTTGGGCAGACATCATTAATGCTTGTCTAAGTGACGCAGGGCTGAATTGCATCAGATAGACAAGTTCAGGGTTCCACTGAGGACGATGATAAGGACTAGGGGAGGAAGCATGGTGATCTCTGATTTCTTCCGTCCTTGTTCTAGCGTTGGTAGGACTATTCTGAGCCTGGGACATTGGAATACTGTTGGTAGAGGTATCTGAGTGGGGCTGCCTTGTGACTAATGGAGGAAACATGGTATCATAAGATTCTGCTTCCTGATTGAAAGTGGCGTTGTGATAGCTGGAAGGCTGTCTGCTTGCAACAGGTGTGCTTCTTTGTGGGGCAGGTAGGGTGTGTGATGTATTGTGATGATAGGTTGATGTCACAGTAGATTTTTTAGGATTCTCTATGTGGGTTGAACTGTCTTGTTGCGTCCTTTCTGGATATTTTATGTTTTTGGCCAGGGTGCTGCTTCCAAGTGTGGATGTGTGAATTTGATCTCTGTAAAGTCGTTTCTTAGGTGCTCGTGAATTAGATGTAAAGAATGGGTATTGTTGATGAAGACAAGGCCGTTTTGTTTACAATAGTTCTGTAGTTTTGTGTTGTAAGTGTCCGCTATGCGACGTTGAAACCCATAGCATGGTGGTATGATTGATGAAATAAAGATGGAGGCTTTGGGAAATTTTTGTTTAACTGTAGTCACCAATCCTGAGGGGTTTAGGCTCTGCTCATTCATGATATCATTAATTCCTACGCGTAGTGTTGTTTTTGTTATGTTGTGATTAATATCGAACTTATTAATTATGTCCAGTAGTCTGTTAATACCAGCTCCCGGCACTGTCATAACTGAAACGATGTCTTCTCTTGTTGTAGTGGTGTTGATGGTATTGTATGATGTTGATATTACTAAATGTAATTGTATGAGGCCAGCTGTGAAGGCTCCTGAGATAAAATGTAGTTGAGAATTGTCAGAAGGCCTTTCTTGCTACCACTACGACCTCACACTTAATTTTTTTTAATGAATGTGGCTACGTAAAGTGTCTAAGGTTATGATATGTAGTGTGGTGTAATAGGTTATAGATATACCCACAGATATTTAACAAGACTAATAATATTAATAAATGTTAAAATACACTGAACTAACTCACGTGTGTAAAATTTTTGATAAAATTATATTACATTTATTTTGTTCTGGATCAATTTTTTAGGTTGACCAGAACTTAAAAGGATTTAGAGATTATGAAAGAAATGCATGGAATATTATATCATAAATGCAATAGTGTACATATATATGTACTATACTAGTAGTTTTATTAAAATGTTCTAGTAGTCATCTACTTGGGAGGATAGTTACTGTTTGTGCTGTTGGGGTGGCCTCATCACACCTGTCTATATTGACTACACAGTGTCCAGAAAATGGTGGGAATTTTTATGAGGGTATTAGTAACTAAACGTGGTTGGTGAATGTCCAGCAGACCAGAGGCTCACTCATCTGGTAGTTGTAGCTCTGGTGCTGAAATCAGGTGGTCCCACCTCTCCGTGCTGGCGGGCAATAATGGTGGTCTCTGTCACAAGTACTGCACAGATACACTCGAGTAAAGTCACCAACTGAATAGACACTGCTTGGTTGACAACAGAAACTCGCAGCTCTGCAATCAAAGTATGGGCCATGTGTCAAAATCTATTCTCTACCCACGTCTGGACACAACACTGACACAACAACCACATCATACAGACAGGTCAGATCTCTCTGACCAAACAGCACATTTACCATGGTGGTTTTACATCAGATAGATCCTCCCAGACTATAGATTCTGAAAAATATTTATTAGTTGTCTGCCCTAAAAGAGGATAGGTAATATGTTTCATTATTCCCAACACTTGATCTGTCTTGCTTAACCCTTGCTGGAGTTTATGTACATTGTTGGTCCCTAGACCCTGACTAGGGCGGGGGGTCTAGAGCAAATCCCTACTTGTTTGTAAGGCTAGATTTCGATATGGCAGTATCAAATCACTCGAACCTGAAACAATATTCAAAATATACAAAGAAATAATTTCAATCTTACCAGATTATGAATAAATAACACAGAATTGCTAGCAAAACTCAGCTGAGCTGCTGGCTATAGTATGGCGTCCCTAAATTTATTACACTTTCTTTCATATGGAAATCACCACACTTTAAAATCTGTGTCTATCACTGAACAACTATTGAAGAATGGCCCCACTTTCGCGTCTGAGCGCTAATGATATGATTGTCTGTGGCCAATCACTGCCTAGGTTTATTTTAAATTTCAAATTTCCTACCATAAAGTCATTTCAGTCATGCTTCAGTCAAGTATGGATGGTTATCTGTTAGTCTGTCCGTCTCTACTTGTGTTTCTACAAAATGTACTCGATTTTTGAACCAACCTTTCTCTCCCCTCCAAAATTTTGTCGTTAAAAGTTATATTTAGACACAGCTACCACCCAAAAACCCTCTCCTCCATACTAAGTAAATTTGAACACCTGCGTTTCGAGGTCGGGTTTTTTGTGTGCAATTAGCGACACTTTTAGATTCAATACAGTTCGTCGATGATGTGAACAACACTGTCTTTTGTCATTATCTTCAATATTATCTATCCGTCTGTAAAAGTAAGAACATATTAGTCCACTGCTCAGAATAGGCCATCCGGCCAGCTAATTTTTATATTCCTAACATTAATATTAAGAAAAAAGTACTTTTTAAATTTTGTAATATTCCAAACATCTGCGTTTTAGCCGCTGAATTCAAATCAAGGGCTTGGTATCGCAAAAGCGTCCATTCCGTACCTCGTGTCAATTTGGGGGACGTGAATTTTTACTTTCCTCCATCCCCCCTAATTGCGTCTCCTTAGCCTTGCCAGTCTCACGCAATCTTTCCAGTCATATTTTTTTCCTTTTTGATCCGCCGTTCCCCTCCTGTTTAGCAAGTCAATTATTATGGAGGATGATGACCCGCGGTCTAGGCGATCATGTACTATTCGCAGCCTACGCATTATGTTTTTATCCTTAAATGTTATCTTTGGAGGGATTTTACCGTTGTATCTCTGTCAATTTCACTACACATCTCCCCACTTGAAAACATGCCTATGGCAAGTTCCAAAACCAGCGATACACATAGGTAAAATTACTCCTCACGTCTGCCACTACTCTAATTTTGATCACAGGGGTGCCGACTGAGGAAATCTGCACCGACATTCAATTTGCCTGGGATATATTGGATACTGAACTGATAAGGTTGAAGCAATAAAGACCACCTCAGCAATCTTGCGTTTCCATGCTTAGCCTGAGACAAGAACACGAGAGGCTGATGGTCCGTCTCCACCACAAATGTCCTACCATACAGATAGATTTGAAACTTCTTTATTGCCCAGATTAATGCTAAACATTCCTTTTCGCTTGTGGAGTATCCTTGTTCCGCCTTATTCAATTTGCGGCTTGCATAAGCGACTGGTTTCAGTTCCCCATCAGGTGAAGCTGATCTTTGCAACAAAGCCCCTCCCAGTCCTACATTACTTGCATCGGTTCTTAAGACAAAGTCCTGTGTCAAATCAGGCAGTTTGAGAATAGGCTTGCTAGTGAGTTTTTCCTTTAACTCTTGGAACGCTAGTTCACATTGTGCAGTCCAAATAATTTTATCTGGAAGTCCCTTGCGAGTCAGATCAGTCAGAGGAGCACAAATAGCGTTAACATTTTTGATGTATTTCTGATAAAATCCGCATAACGACACGAATGATCGCACGTCCTTTTTTGTTTGTGGCCTAGGTGCTCTCTGCAGTTTTTCCAAATTCTTAGGATCAGGGGTCATATTACCCTGATATACAGTGTGTCCCAAGAATTCCAACTCCTTGCATCCAATACAACATTTTGTTGGCCTAGCAGTTAAGTTCGCCTCCCGAAGTCTATCAAACAACATCTCCAGAGCTTCAATGTGTTCTTCAAATGTCTCTGTGGCGACGAGAATATCATCCATGAAATTCGTGATACATGGGTTATTCAGGGGATCCAACAATTTGCGCATCATCCTTGAAAACACACTCGGAGCATTTTTCAGTCCGAATGGTAGCATATTGAATTCATAATGTCCATCCGAAGTGCTAAAAGCCAAATAAGGTCTCACTTCAGGCTTCACTGGGATCTGGTAATAGCCTTTACTAAGATCCACCTTTGAAAAGTATTTTGCCTTGTTCAGTCTGGCAAATAACTGTTTTGTGTCTGGTAATGGATCCACTTGTCCTTCTGTGACCGCATTCAGTTTCCTGTAATCTATGCACAATCTGTGTTCCCCAGACGGTTTTCTCAACAAAACGACACTAGAACTAAAAGATGATTCACTGTGCGAAATAATCCCCTCCTTCAACAAATACTCTATTTCTTCCTTCAATGCCTTCTCCTTCGCGAACGGAATAGAATAGGCTCTCATACAGATTGGGTTTGAGTCTACCAGTTTCATGTCATACTGTAGCAAATTTGTATGGCCTGGTTTATCTGTTAATACATCTGTATGTTCCTCCAGAACCTGTTGAACTCTCTCCCTCTGGTTTTTAGTCAGGTGCTTACTGACTTTTACCTGTGCTGCTGTTTCACAAGGATGTAATGGGTATTCATGTGAGGTGAGTGGTTCTTTTTGCATCTGGGTTGCAATAGCCAAGGTCAATAAGGGGGTGCTTTCCTGGAGTGGTCTGTCCAGATACTTCTTTAACAGGTTTACATGATAAACTTTTTCCTTCCCCTTTTTGTCAATTTTATAGTTTGTTCTAGACACCTTCTCTAGAACCGTATATGGACCTTGCCAACCAATTTGTAATTTATTCTGGCTTCCCGGTAGTAGAAGCAGCACCTTCTCTCCGACTGCCAGTTCCCTGTCCTTTGCCTTCCTATTAAAATATGCTGCATGTTTCTTCCTGGCTTGTTTCAAATTATCATTTGCCAGTTTCCATCCAGCTTTCAAACGAGTGGTCAGTTCGTTCACATATTGATACGATGAGGTAACAGTCTCTTCCGCCTTCTCATCTGTCCAGGTCCTTAATAGGGCTTCTAATGGACCTTTTATTGGCCTCCCAAATAGCAGAGTTGCGGGAGCCATCCCGGTTGAACTATGTGGTACCTCCCGATACGCAAACAATGCGGCGGGCAGGAATTGATCCCACAGATCCGGTTTTTCGTGTGCCAGCTTTCTCAGGATAGAAATGAGAGTCCCATTGAACCTCTCTACCTGGCCGTTCCCTTGTGGATGGTACGGACTACAATGAAAGTGCCTGGCTTGAAATAGCTTAAAAACTTCTTCCGTTAGTTTCCCCTTGAACTGAGAACCATTATCCGTCAAGATTTGATGCGGGAATCCTAATCGGGTAAATATTGTAAGTAGTGCCTCTGCTACATGTTTTGAATCATTGATGGCAGGGCTACCGCCTCTCCCCACATAGAACAAGTGTCCACCAGAGTAAGGATGTAACTGTTCCTCCTCTTGGTCCGAGTGAGAGGTCCTACAATATCCACTGCAACCCTCTCAAAAGGTGTTCCCACTATGGGCATTTCCCCTAGAGTTGCAGGAGCAGTCCAGTGCTTTGGAGCTACCCTTTGACATTCTGGGCAGGATTTGACATATCTTTTTATATCCTCCGTTATCCCTGGCCAGAAGTAATGACAAGCTATACGCTGTCCTGTGGCGCTGATCCCCATGTGACCACTGAAGGGAATCGCATGCCCGAGTTCCATCACTTTATCTCTATATGAAATGGGAAGAACCAGCTGGTTGTGACCATTTGTTCCAGTTCCGGCCTTCCTGTATAAGAGTTTGTTCTTCATGAAATATTCCCCCTTGCTCGGAGGTGTGTGGCATTTGGGCAATTTTTTAAAACAGGGCTTGAGTGTCCTATCCTCAGCCTGCGCCTTCCTCATCTCCTCTGGATGAGCGTTTATAGGTTCACCTTCTTCCTCCTTCTTCTGTGACCTGGTCTGCACTGTCGCCATGATCACAGGTTTCTCGGGATTCCCCAAGAAGACGTATCTACACCCCAATATCAGAGGGTAGATTGGTTCATCTATCACTGCTGCTCTGATTTCTCCTTCCACATAGCGAGTTTTCACCGTTATCCTTGCGATGGGAAGTGTCATGAGTGGTATGTCCTTAGTCGCCCCTTGTATTTCCACTGTTTCTGTGGTATCCTGACTTGGGTCCACTAGGCTAGACTTCACAACTGAATCATAATCCAAACCTGTATCATAAAGGCACCTTATGGTGACCCCATTACAAATAACATCCTCACAAACTGGGGGGTGATAAGGTTCCTGTTGCTCCTTAGGATTAACCTTTAATCTTTGCGTCCCCGACTTCATTGCAGCAATGTTTGAAGGTTTCCTTCTACAAAATTCGGTGTTATGGTTATCCTTCTTGCACCATTTACACCATCTTTTTCCTTGGTTCAACGGTTTTCTTTCATTGAACTTTTGGTCATTGAACTGTGAGTTTCTGTCGCGATAGTCATTTCTTGGCCGCTCAAAGTTTGTCCTACCTTTATTTCCCTGCTCTCTATTATCAAATTTATTAAATTGCTGTGGAGCTTTAAAATTGTCTATGTGCTTCTTTTTAGCACCACTTACCTCTGCCTGAGCTGCCTGATACCTCTCAGCAACATTTAAAATTTCCCCCAACTTCTCTGCACCTTGTTCCATGAGAAATTTTCTCATGTCTGGAGCCATGGACTCTCTCAATTGCTCAATCATGATCATTTCCTTAAGATCTTGGGTCTTCCCCAGAGCCGTCCATTTCTCCAAATAGGTTTCTAGTCTGGCAGAGAATTGGTGGTAGGTCTCCCCAGACAACAGTTTGGCATTTCTAAATTTCTTACGATAAAATTCACCATTCTTCTCGTACCTTAATAACAAAGCCTGCTTTAACATGTCATAATTGTCTTGGTCTTCCCTGTTCATTTTGGCAAATACTTCATAAGAAGTACCTCTCAATCCCTGTGATAGCTTTAAGCTCCACCTCTCTCTCTCTAACCCATATGTAGTAGCTAATAACTCAAAACGTCCTAGGTACCCCTCTATGTCATCGTCTTTTTCAACAAAATGGTCTAAATGAAACCCCATAGCTGAGTTTGAGGCTCCCAGACTGGGCGTAGCATCTGAGGCAAAAGGGCTGGCACCATTTTCAGGAGCCGGGCCTTGTAATTCCAGCTCCCTTAGTCGTAATTCGTGCTCCCTTTGCAACCTTCTATCTTCTGCCTCCCTTTCGGCAGTCAATCTTTTTTCTTCTGCCTCCCTTTCGGCAGTCAATCTTTTTTTCTTCTGCCTCCCTTTGCTGTCGTTTTTCTTCTGCCTCAATCTGCAGCCTCTTAATTTCTCTATCAGCCTCTAACCTCTTCTCTTCAGCTAACCTCCTTTCTTCCCGTTCAATATATTTATCACATTCAGCCGTTACGTATTGAATTAAAATTTGACCATCCATTCCCATCTCCTTCGCGGTGAGCACAGCAGCTGATCTAAATTTTGCCAGCTCCGCCATACTTTTTAGACAATATAATAATATACAAGCTAAATCTCTAACCAGTAAATACACTAAGTACTTCTTATGACTATAGTCTAACCAATTCTAACTAACCAGTTAACTAATTAATTATTACTGGCTGTGAAGATTCACCAACTTTTATCTGCAGGGACACTTTTAATTTTAAAGGAAATTTTACAATTTATTTCCCTACTTTTATTTCTCCCACCAGGAGATCCTAATATTACTGTTGGGCTAATTATCCCTGGACAAGACCCCAATTTATGTAGTGGTGTTGATGGTATTGTATGATGTTGATATTACTAAATGTAATTGTATGAGGCCAGCTGTGAAGGCTCCTGAGATAAAATGTAGTTGAGAATTGTCAGAAGGCCTTTCTTGCTACCACTACGACCTCACACTTAATTTTTTTTAATGAATGTGGCTACGTAAAGTGTCTAGGGTTATGATATGTAGTGTGGTGTAATAGGTTATAGATATACCCACAGATATTTAACAAGACTAATAATATTAATAAATGTTAAAATACACTGAACTAACTCACGTGTGTAAAATTTTTGATAAAATTATATTACATTTATTTTGTTCTGGATCAATTTTTTAGGTTGACCAGAACTTAAAAGGATTTAGAGATTATGAAAGAAATGCATGGAATATTATATCATAAATGCAATAGTGTACATATATATGTACTATACTAGTAGTTTTATTAAAATGTTCTAGTAGTCATCTACTTGGGAGGATAGTTACTGTTTGTGCTGTTGGGGTGGCCTCATCACACCTGTCTATACTGACTACACAGTGTCCAGAAAATGGTGGGAATTTTTATGAGGGTATTAGTAACTAAACGTGGTTGGTGAATGTCCAGCAGACCAGAGGCTCACTCATCTGGTAGTTGTAGCTCTGGTGCTGAAATCAGGTGGTCCCACCTCTCCGTGCTGGCGGGCAATAATGGTGGTCTCTGTCACAAGTACTGCACAGATACACTCGAGTAAAGTCACCAACTGAATAGACACTGCTTGGTTGACAACAGAAACTCGCAGCTCTGCAATCAAAGTATGGGCCATGTGTCAAAATCTATTCTCTACCCACGTCTGGACACAACACTGACACAACAACCACATCATACAGACAGGTCAGATCTCTCTGACCAAACAGCACATTTACCATGGTGGTTTTACATCAGATAGATCCTCCCAGACTATAGATTCTGAAAAATATTTATTAGTTGTCTGCCCTAAAAGAGGATAGGTAATATGTTTCATTATTCCCAACACTTGATCTGTCTTGCTTAACCCTTGCTGGAGTTTATGTACATTGTTGGTCCCTAGACCCTGACTAGGGCGGGGGGTCTAGAGCAAATCCCTACTTGTTTGTAAGGCTAGATTTCGATATGGCAGTATCAAATCACTCGAACCTGAAACAATATTCAAAATATACAAAGAAATAATTTCAATCTTACCAGATTATGAATAAATAACACAGAATTGCTAGCAAAACTCAGCTGAGCTGCTGGCTATAGTATGGCGTCCCTAAATTTATTACACTTTCTTTCATATGGAAATCACCACACTTTAAAATCTGTGTCTATCACTGAACAACTATTGAAGAATGGCCCCACTTTCGCGTCTGAGCGCTAATGATATGATTGTCTGTGGCCAATCACTGCCTAGGTTTATTTTAAATTTCAAATTTCCTACCATAAAGTCATTTCAGTCATGCTTCAGTCAAGTATGGATGGTTATCTGTTAGTCTGTCCGTCTCTACTTGTGTTTCTACAAAATGTACTCGATTTTTGAACCAACCTTTCTCTCCCCTCCAAAATTTTGTCGTTAAAAGTTATATTTAGACACAGCTACCACCCAAAAACCCTCTCCTCCATACTAAGTAAATTTGAACACCTGCGTTTCGAGGTCGGGTTTTTTTGTGCAATTAGCGACACTTTTAGATTCAATACAGTTCGTCGATGATGTGAACAACACTGTCTTTTGTCATTATCTTCAATATTATCTATCCGTCTGTAAAAGTAAGAACATATTAGTTCACTGCTCAGAATAGGCCATCCGGCCAGCTAATTTTTATATTCCTAACATTAATTCTTTCACAATAAATATCCTTCAAGAGGGAGTCACCAATTACAATATGTGTAACGTCACTACGTATTTCTTTACTTTGTTTTCTATTAGATTTATGCTGCTGCCATTTGTGGTGATCTTTTTGTGGACTGTCGTGATGGGTCTGAGATTTTTAAATTGGGTTTTCGGGCACTTGAACGTTGTCTGGTAGGGATGCTAATACCTGCTCATTTTCTGTTGAATAATCCTCAAGAACTTGAAATCTGTTGGTAATTTTGACTCCAATAGGATATGTTGTGTTTGTGAGTGTCTCTTCGTGTTTTTTGTGTACAGTTTGGTGGTGACCTTTTTGTTGATTTGGCGTATGTTTATTTATGGATTCTTCGCAATCTTGTACCATTGTTTGAGGATGATCGGTTTGTCTTATCTTATAGAGTGAGAAGTCTCTCTGCAGTTTTTCGATGATGTCTTTCATGCTAGAATTTTCATCCCTCAGAGATACTATCTCACTTTTAAGAAGTTCGTTTTCGGCCTTGAGCGATGTCTGTATACTAGACATGAGATCACCAATTAAACTTCGTAAAGTGTCCTCCATATTGTGCATTAGCTCCTGGCAGCACGGCACAGGTAACTTCGTGGTGTCTTCTTTTTGTTGCTCAAGAGATACAGTTTCAGCTTTTCGTATATTTGCATGGTCCATGGGGTATTCGATGGCTAACAAAGGTTTAGAAATTGTAGGAGTGTCTGTTATTTTATCGAATACTGCAGAAGGTAAATTTTCTGATTCTGTGTGAGAAATTGGGCTGCAGCTGATGTTGAGGATGTCGTTGTCGGTAGTAAAGTCATTTTTGTCTGAAATCGTTGTGTCTTCTGCGAAGTGAGGCATAGATACAGCAGAGTCCACTTTAGTATGTTCTAACTCAACATCAGTTACAATTTTTGCAGATTCTTTTAATTCGACAAATTCTGTTTCTAACCAGGATTCGATTGCTGCGGCAGTCCCCTGGGCCATCAATTTGTTCTTAGTGTGATAAAGGTGAACTTTGAGATGTGGTGTTGTTATAGCATCTTCTACTAGTGCACCATTTATGTCTGTTCTTGACTCTACAAGTCCTGTTTCGTAGTATTTAATGACAATTATACGAAATGCCTCGTACTGAAAGGTGCTCTGGAATGTTATAGTAACACATTTTCCATGACTTGACAGCTTCAAGGTTATACCGGACCCAGTTCTACAACCTGTAAGTTTTACACGAACAGCGGGAGCCGCGCTAGCGTAGTGGTTACAACACCGCTCTGGCGACCGGGTGATACAGGATCAAACCCGGGCGACGGCATTTGATTTTTTCGTATTTGGTTGACCTGTGCATTTGAAGGAGTGTGGAATGTTATAGCAATGGGTAACATTTTCCATGACTTGACAGCTTCAAGGTTATACCGGACCCAGTTCTACAACCTGTAAGTTTTACACGAACAGCTTTCTCTTTGTTCAAAGCATAGCTTTTTATGGTTGTTGGTCTTGAGCGTCCCAGGAGCCCACTGTTAGCTGCGAACTAACGCCTTCTTCCAAGCATGACATAGTTACATTCCACAGGGGGTTTTATTACCGGTGAGGAACATTGTATACCGGGAAAATTTTATGATGCTCGACAGCAACGCTTGACCAACTGACTTCTTGCTTTCGGAAGAAGCATGTGGCATACTGCGCATTCCCCGCCATCCAAGGGAGCTCTCCAAATATGCAGAGCTAAAATACTGTGCTCTGGTTTTGAGCCCTCCCAAGGAATCGTCATAGAGACACTTCTCAGCTCCCCTGCCTATCTTAGAGTACATAGTGAGCTCCTCTTGCATGCAGGCAACCAGGTAAAAACCAGAGTTATGTCTGGGGCTCAAGTGACTCCTCCAAGCTTAGTGTGCAATGCTGGGTCCGCAACATGTTTCACCACAGGGGGAGTCCCTGGAAGTATGTTGATGATTTCAAGAGCCAATAAGTGTGTAATTAGCCTCACAGACAAAGGTTTACATCCAAATCTACATACTATAGCATTTGTGCATAGCTGGTGGTCATATAAGAATGACTCCAGTTATTCGTCCATGCATAAAAAAGAGATATATATATATATATTTAAAACCATAGAAAAAGTTACTTCGTATACACTATAATTATGAAACGACATAACAACAAACACCAGAAATTGCAGCTTAAAAAAAAACAATAAACATGTTGTACTGTATAGAATAACTAACAGCCTATACACAAATTACAACCCAGGTGGGGTTGAACCGGATATTCAATGCACGAGAAATACCTCGTAGTTCTTGCAAATGGGTTAGTAAACGACAGCAGCAAAATCTTAGGCATAGCTGAGTGATTTAAAACAAATCAGAAACAACGACGGTAGTAGAGCCTAATATGACCAATAAGTTATTATGACTGCCAAATAAGTTTCAGGGGGTTTTTTGTGAGGAGACAAAAAAAGAATAGAAAAACTGTTTCCTTAGGTATGTCGTAAGAGGCAATTAAAATGGAGTTGTGTATAGGACAGGACTAATAACCTCATCTTCTAGAACGAATAGCTTCAGATACCGCCGCTACACGAGCACGCGCATTGACGTAGGCTCCCTCAAGTGGACGATCTGCAAGGGCGAAGATCGCCAAAAACATCACTTGTGAGTCCGTACATTTATTTTTATAAACATTGCACGACACCAGACCTTCTTTCTTCTTCTTCTTCGTACACTATCAGACGTCTACTTGAATGTTTTCAAAGAAAGAAATAGGCAGCTTGAGGCTTTTTGCATATCCGTAGAGCTTTTCCACGAATAGTACTGGTGATGGCCATATATGTTTTCTCTGTTTCACATATGTTGGGCATCTTTGATACAGATGTTCAGCTGTCATTTTATCAGTGCTACAGTTACACTCATCGGTAGTTCCTATCTTTAGCTTGTTAAATAGGTGGTATCCCAATCTGTTGTGGCCTGTGCGGAGTCTGAGGATTACCACTTGTTCTCTTCTGCTGAACTGGTAATTTGCATCATTCTGTGTGTGACCTGGATGCTCTGCATCTCATTTGTTCCTGTATCTGATTCTGATAAAACTCTTTGCCTCCTCGAAAGTTATGCTTGCATCAGCCTGAGATAGCTTTGCACCTTCCTGTGCCAATCTGTCAGCGTATTCTTTGCCGGTGATGTTACAATGAGATGGGATCCATTGGATCACAACACTTTTGAATCGTTGACATAGTTTGTGTAGCACTACTCTTAGATAATCCAGGTCTGCATTATTTTGACTTTTCAACGTTGCAATTACTGACAGTACATCTGTAAAGAAGGACACCAGTGCTATATGTACTTGATGAAACAGGTCAATTTCTAAGTAATGCATTCTGTCAATCGTCATTACCATTTTTCTTGTCATTCTCACTGGAGCATGGAACCACCAGTGCAGCTGGTCACCTAGCAGGAAGCCTGCCCCAGGATTTCACATACTATTCCACTCCAGGTTTCTGTAGCAATATGTTTGATATGATGGGGTTGTCAGCCCCATGCATTCATATATATAAAATCCCAGCTTTTTCTGTCAGTAACGATAAGGGATGCAACTTTGGTTGAAGTTTGACATTAATTGTATTGTTTCCCTTATATGTTCTCTCCCGAAAATAATAACACTTACCAAAGAAGAATTTATTGAATGTGTGATCTCGTATACACACATTGGGATCCTCGCTGCTGCTATGTAGTTCGTGTACTGTGGTGATGCACATTGGTTTTTTTAAAAATACTTTTGAATAAGTAAAATTGCCGTTAGGTAATGGTGCTTTGAATTTAATTCCTTTTTATACTAGTAACCTCATATTAGTCGCCACGTACGACATGCTTGAGGCGGCAGTAGGCCTATTCTTTCTTTGCTTCAACAGAGACCCTCGGTAAGAAGACAGGAAAAACAAGAAAGCAGATTTAAACAGAAGCAAAACCAGAAGCTTCAAAGCCAAGGCTCATGAAGTGTACATAGAAGCAAACAAAGAAGAAAGAAGAAACTACGCGTCGGCATTCTATTAATATTTCCTTGATATTTCGGACGCGACAACGAACATTGGTTTCTCATTTCAGCAGGCCTAACCATAACAATGTCAGTGATATTTAACTTGATTGCTGTTTTATGTCGCTGATATCAAGTTGACTGCTATTTTATCGTGTTTTAGTAATCGTAGAATCGATGTTCTCATGGCAGCTGCCTGAATATTCAGATGCGATATCTTTCGTCGACGGTATTGAATATCCAGTTATCGTTCTATGGGATTTCCTGTCTTTTTCGTTTTAATACTGTACTCACAGATTTTACATCCTTCTATTGGCGAATTATTTGCTCAGGGTTAGCTCGGCCAGTGGGCCTGTCTTTACTAACCGACGGCGAGGTCTTTTATATTTGATCGTGCGCCCTATTATAATCGATGGACCTTGTGTCTAGGTTGAACAAAGCACGCATAAAACGCCTTAAGTATTGTATCCATAGATGTGTAGCAAAGTGTGCAAAAACACGATTAGTTAATGGACTGATAGAACGAATAGAGAAAGAATAAATTGCAAGAGCCTTGAAATGCATGTAAACAAAAAAAGACCACAGAGTAACTAAGCAGTCTAAAAATAGTAGCGGTCACGCATGCGCAGTCGGTTATGTTATCAGAAAGAAGCCGGAATGCACAATTCACAATGGCGAAGAAAAGTGTTGCAAGTCAGGTAAAGAATTTCTTTGATAATAAGACAATGTATAAGTGAAATGTGATAAATATTAAAGATTTTGACAGAAGGGATAGGCAGGAGTGGAAATCCAAAAGGAAAGTTGCAAGAAGTATGTATATAATTAGAAATATGCAGTTTTATTTGACTTTCACATCACAGGTCTAACCTAGTGATAAACATTATAAATTTATAGTTAATACGGGTCTTACCCGATTGTAGGTTTAAGTGTATGAAAAGGAAGCTTCCAATAGGGGAAGATAAAGGAAATATAAGACAACGTGCTGGATAAACTTGGTTGAGTGTGTATTGGAACGACTGATGGGACAGTTGCACATAATACTCAATATGATAGAGATTTTCAGTGCAGAAAAGAGGCAAACCCTACCTGCTCCCTCAGACGGCCGCGCTCACAATATATAAGGCGAGAACGCTCAGTTCGTCCTTTTCAGGACGTACGCAGCGATCGCAATATAATCAAAATGGTCCGAAATAAACCACACGCCAAAAAGAGGAAGGTTTACACCAGCCCACCAGCGCTAAACAAAAGCAAACACAGCCAGCCGGAAAGAACAGCCGACCCACCTGCAAACACTATGAAGGAGGTGGAAGAGGCAGCTCTTCAACACAGACAGGTACAAGACGAAGACACAGAAGATATCGGTGATACCATTATAGACGCACTTCGCAGAATCCAAGACGGAGACGAGTGTCTTAGGCTCTCTCTTCAAGAAGCTATACTAGAAGTTGTTCCGGACATCCAAGACAACAAAAGCCCTGAGAAGCAAAGAACTAGACCTAGTCAGGACGAAACAAGAACTAACAACTACCCAAAAGCTCTGGATCAAGAAAAGGCTCCTTCCGACGGCGAACAGGTGCAAGATTCTAGACCTGACCGGGACCGGAGAAGAAAAGAGGGAACAAAGGCTAGCAAGAAAGGCGGCACAGATGCGATAGAGAGGATCGTTAAGATCACTCAGATGTCTGGAGGCGAGGCCTCACTCAGGGCCCTACCAGAGGACAAAGTGATCTGTATCCTCGAGACAATAACTGGCAGGAGAGGCATCTCTAAAGTAAGGAGGCACGAAAAGGGAGTCGTGCTTTCCCTTAACAACACTACAACAACCACTTCACTAATGATCGAACTGGAATCCCGTCCGAAAGAAGTCCAGTTGCCCCACCAGATAAAAGTGGTGGTGGAAAAATACAAGATTACAAAGAAGTTTGTCGTAAGAGGGGTGGACACCAGATGGCCCGCAAGCAAGGTTCACCGCAACCTACAGACCGAAAACGCTGAAGTCAAAATTACGCAGGTCTAAAGGCTAAAAACATGGGATAAAAAAGACACAAACCTGATTGTAATAACCATTGAAGGGTCGACAAGATCTGAGAGACTGACACTAAAAACTACTTCAAAAAGGACAGAGGCATATATCCCTCCGGTCATGCAGTGCTCTAACTGCCAGCAGTTTTCACACACAAAGAAAACATGCAGGAGAGATGTAGTTTGCCGGTATTGTGCGGGTAGCCACACATATCGCGACTGTCCCAAGGCGAGGGAGGATCAAAATTACAAGGCCATAAATGCAAACCGTACCTGTGCAAACTGCCTCGGAAACCACGGGGCAAGATACCGAGGCTGCCCGATGTTCCAGGAAACAAAGAGCATACTGAAGGAAGCGGTTTCCAAAAACATCCCCTTCAGAGGCAAAGCACAAAGTGGCTGCGGATGTTGCAGAAAAACAGCGCACGACTGATAGACGACAGTTACACAAGCTGACCGCTGAAGTCAAAGAAATGAAAATGAAACTAAAGGTCGAAAACAGAAGCAAGCAGACTGCCGAAGACAGTGGTGAAGACGTAATAGATCTACAGAACGTTAGAGAAATGGTGGAAGACATGAAAAGAATTCAGCAGCAGATAGAAGCAGATGTCAAGAAGCTGACAGATCTGAAAGAAGAAAACACAGAAATCCTCAAAAGAATCGAAGCAGAACGAAGAGCTGTAGAGAAAATGACATCAAACACATGAGCGACCAAAACAAACGAGCAATCAGACGAAGAAGTCATCGAAGAAACACTAGAAAAACTTCTCCCAGCAATAATAGAAAAAGCTCTATTTCAAATACAGAAGAAAAGGAAGACACAAGAAACCACACAAGCCCGATAGGGAGGCAGGATATGAACACCATGAACACGCCACGACACCATAAACAGACAAGCAACGAAGAGGTATCCAGACAGTCAGCTAGTGGTCCTTAAGGACCAGTCCTTTTCAGGAGTAACAACCGGCTAGCACCGAAGAAACTAAACGCACAATATACCCCAATTATAACCAATTTTCAGGTTGAATAGGGTATAACAACAACATAGCAGACAAACGAAGGAACGAACGATTCAAAATCACACACAACTAAAACCCAGCCAGAAGACAAGTCGAGTTTTGTCTAGACTACGTCAGTTGTCACTGCATGAAGGGCAGATCTTCTTCACAGATTACAGTCTTCATAAGAGCTTGGAATTGATCCTAGAGGGTGTGTAGGTTTACTATATATATATACCGTATATATATGTGTGAATAATATCAATTTTACTTCAGATTTTAGTGTGTTGTGAATGTATCGGACATATTGTTTGTGTGGATATGATTGCTGAAGATTGGAAAACCTGAAATATAACCACCACAGTCCTTGTCAGGGCTAAATATAATCATTCTGGTTTTGTCTGGGTCTATAACCCACCAGCAAGACCAGTACCGACTTGGCATGTAGGTGAGGACAGAAAAGGTTGCATCCTGTCCATATATTCATATTGTTTTGATTATTCAAGTATTATTATATTTGATACAATGTTTTGCAGTAGACACCAGTCTGTCTCCCTATATCTAAATCATACACATCCATGTATCATTTATCATACATGCAGACATCTGATGACACCCTCATCTCATCACACCCTAAGATGTAATAGATCTCCATGACATTGCCTAGCCACTCGATACCTCTTGTTCCAGGTTATATAGTCAAATCTCAAAAACCCTGAAGTCAAGTGGACCTTCGATCCTGCTACCTAACCATAACAGGAGCCTAGAGGTTGAAGTGTTCCATAGCCTTTTTCCCCCTGATTGCTGGGATTGGAATGAAGAGTGACTTTCAGAATACAGTGTTATGTGTCAACCCATATCTGGACAAGTGCTGATTCAAAGTTGGGTAACCTAGTGAATATTCAAGTGGCCAATGTGAGACATTCCTCAGTCAGATGATGAGAAAAATTAGGGCATAGATTAAAAGAGACAGACTAATAATATATAAATAACAACAGTGAGATGACATTTTTTGGTGTACAGTAAATTTAAAGATCCCATGAGGACTATTTTCTTTGTTTAAGTTTAAACTTCTAATTATATTATTAACTTGATGTAAATACATAACCATAATCACCATCGTCCAACACTCACCCTTCATTTCAGAATTAGATAGATGTACATAATAAATTATGAAATTGTACTCAAGAGACTTGTTAAATTTTTAACTGTTTAAGTTGAGTTACTTTTTCTGAATTATTATAATATCACATGAGTTACTACAGCTAAGGTGGCAAAGTATATTTCTGAAGCCTTAAACTATTGTCTAGCTCAGAGTATTCGCAGCCGTATCTCACTTGTGATAAACATTAATAACGCATAAGGAAGGGAAACCCGAGGCCTGTAAACAGTAAATTAGTATTAGACAAACATAAAGGTATGTTTTCAGGCACTCGTAAGAAATAAAGAAGTAGAACACTTAGACAACAGAAAAACAACAGACGTGAGTGGCTTACCCAGGGTTCGAACCCCGTACCTTCCGTACGACAACACCGCCTAGCTATACAAGCGAATCACACTAACCTCACGGCCAGCTAGGCATCCCCAAAAAAGGATGCTTTACTGACCGGTCATCAGTGCGAAACACAAAACAACACCGGAAGTTTACAATGGGCACCTCAGCCTATTAATGACGCAATCACTTCTGTTGTTCCTCTATTCTGCAGTATATGTCAGTCCAAACAAGACAAAGACCTTGATACTGTGTCCAGTAAATGATAGAAGACTTAATAAGGTACGGGGTTCGAACCCTGGGTAAGCCACTCACGTCTGTTGTTTTTCTGTTGTCTAAGTGTTCTACTTCTTTATTTCTTACGAGTGCCTGAAAACATACCTTTATGTTTGTCTAATACTAATTCACTTGTGATACCAGTACTCTTCACTGGGACTTCATACATTCTGGAGAGAATTCTATTTCTTCTCTAAACACTATCACCATATGAGAAAAACCTTACGGTACAAGATGTTTGGTTTGGTTTCGGATTTAAGAACCGTTGCACACGAGGATCCCAAAGTGTATATACAACAATCAAATATTCTATAAATGTTTTTATGATGGATATGTTTCTTAATTTTTAAACATTTTTCACGGCAGCAACCGTATGACCTACTCATAACGGTTTCAGACTGTCGAAGTATTTTTAATATGCGCACCTTGCACACGGGACTATCTAATTTTTTTTTCACCCTTATCCGAGAAGGCTAGGAAATCGGGAGGTAATGACATCATTAAGAATCACTGGTTCTGAAAAACAATTTCCATCAAATATAAGCCCTGTACCGGGAGCAAACCCGGTACCTTTAGAATTAGAGGTGAACGCCATAACTCTAAGCCACTCTGGGCACCCCCCATTAGATGTCTAATGTGACAACCTTCTCAAGCTGGTCTTCACACGAGAGCATCTGCATTGTTTATGAATATGTTTTAAAATTTAAAACACACAGAGCTTATGATAACATTTTCCACCACAGCTCTCTGCGCCTTGTCAGAAATCAAAATATCAACCAAAGATATTTTAAAAAAAAGTTTATAAAAGTTCTACCCGTGTTGCTTTTTGTTAAATGTAGCAAAATATCGGAAGTATGGATGCAATACAACTTTTTTTTTTTTTTTTTTTTTTGGTCGTTCATCACCTCAGTCACACACGACGTATTTTAAAACTTGAACCAAATACAGATCATCTAAAATCTTCAGTGAGACATACACTACTGAAAATCTTACCCAACATTCTATCTGCGCAAGCTTCAGCCAGACACATCCTCTGAAAGCTTCAGTAAGATATACAGTATATGAAAAACTTCAATCAGACGTACAGTCTATGAAAACTTTAACCAGACATACAGTCTATGAAAATTTTAACCAAACACAGCCTTTGAAAACTTTAACCAAACACACAGTCTATGACAACTTCAACCAGATATAAAGTCTATGAAAACTTTAACCAGACATAGTCTATGACAACATCAACCAGACATACAATCTATGAAAACTTAAATCACACAAACAGTCTATGAAAACCTCAACCAGACATACAGTCAATGAAAACTTTAACCAGACAAACAGTCTATGAAAACTTTGACCAGACTGTCGCGTAACGTAGGAAGGATATGAAACTTATAGTAGTTTAGAAATAATAGATATACATAAAGTGGAAGTTTGCATGGATCACCCAGAGGAAGATTTGGCTCAAGAAGTCCTGCTGGGTTCCTCCACAGGCTGAAGGAGACAAGAGTGTAAATTCTCCTAAAATAGAACCAGGTCTGGAAAAGTTTGTCAGGAGACATTTGGTCTCTCGCTACAGTACTCCCCTTCTATGTTATCTATTATTATTATTATCCTTAGTCAATTATTACTGGGATTGTTAGATATTATTTTTACGAGCCCCGTCCCTTCTAAAATAGTATAAACATAAACAAATATGTAATATATAATCAAATAACCAAATCTTTCTGGTACATTATATACACCCAATTGGTTTAATAAAATAAATTGAAACTAATGAGGTGTATCATGTATGTGCGATATGTCTTACAATGCAAGTTTGAATCATCATAATGGTTAATGGCTCTGTGCTAATAAATTGATATGGTGGGCTCCCTTTTTGGACAGGAAACTTATATTTTCAGCCCCAGGCTGATAGTGAAGCGTGGTTGGTTGTCCTGTCTCGTTATGACGTTGCATCAGGTGCGTCTCTAATGATTTGGATCTGCCTTCGCTGTGCTCGACTCCGTATTCTTCGTCTTAGATTGGTATGTCGTGCAAGGCTCCTCCATGGATCAGAGTTGGGAATTTAATCAGCAATTTAAATGCGTGGATTTACAGCGCTTTAAACGCGTGAATTAGCAGCGGTCTTCTATTAGGTCTGGCCCCCTTCGCTCCCTGGATGCAAGTGATTTCGCATCGGTTGGCGCTATCTTTTAGCGTATTATTTCCGCTGGGTCACGTGATCTGGCGTCATATATAGACGTCCAACCAACAACGTTAAAAGTCACGTGAGGGGTTTCCTGTAGTGGGTTTAGACTGGTTTTAGCTAAGTTTAAAAGTAGTTCGCCCGTCAAACATCGGTCGAGCCACTCGGCGAATTTTAACTGGTTTCGGCTACTGAGGTTAGGTTTAGAATGATGTAGTTAATCTATAAATAGTACCTGCTGCTAGGAGAATATGTAGAAACGAGAAGAGAATTTGCCGCGTATTTTACCGGCTTCGATCATGCATTGAAGATGAAGGATAAAAATGGTGTCCCGTAAATTAAATGAAGAGAAGATTGGGCCAGTCGTCACACAGATATTCAGTCTGTGAAAACTTTAACCAGACATACAGTCTATGAAAACTTTAACCAGACATCCAGTCTATGAAAATTTTAACCAAACACACAGTTTATGACAACTTAAACCAGACATAAAGTCTATGAAAACTTTAACCAGACATATTCTATGAAAACTTCAACCAGACATACAATCTATGAAAATTTCAATCACACAAACAGTCTATAACAACTTCAACCAGACATAGTCTATGAAAACTTCAACCAGACATAGTATATGAAAACTTCAACTAGACATACAATCTATGAAAACTTCAATCTCACAAATAATCTATTGGTTTGGTTTGGTTTTAAGGACTATCATCATTGCACACGGACAACGCCATCAGTCCTCCGATCTCCTCCCTTAGATCACACAAGGAGGATCTCAGCGCAGTTTACGAACTCCGTAGCACCGGCGAGAATCCCAATGTGTGTATATACTGCATAAGAATCACACATTCTATGAATATTTTTGTGGTGGGTAGGACTCCTAATTTTTTTAATTGTGCCAGGGTAGCGGCCTTATGGCCTACTCTTTACGATTTTCCAACTGCCGTTGGATTTTTAACGTGCGCAACTTGCACATGGGACCTCCTATTTTTTTGCCCTTATCCGAGAAGGCTAGGCATTCGATCTCACTACCCATGAGACCAGGGGGGAGTATGACATAATTATGACCACTGGTTCTGAAAAAAAAAATATTTCCATAAATTATAATCCCTCAACTGGGATTCAAACCCGGTACCTCTTGAATACGAGGCGGACGCCATACCTCTTAGCCACTCCAACCCCACAAATAGTCTATAGACAAATAGTCTATGAAAACAACAACCAGTTGTATATATATATAAATATATATATATATATATATATATATATATATATATATATATATATATCTATATATCTATATATATATATATATATATATATATATATGTGTGTGTGTGTGTGTGTGTGTGTGTATTTCTGTACATCTGGAGGGTGCAGAATGCTGGAGAGTAACAGGAAAGGACTATTAATTAACCTTGATAAGATCATGGTCGGATTTCAGATTTTGATATAAAGGAAACTGGAATAATTGCAGCCTGCATGTCAATTTTATCTCTGCCGAAAGATCTACTCCTTGCAACTTTTCAACACATCGGTGGAAAATTGAAAATATCTTACTGAATGTTCGCTGAATAGAAATAAGAATCGATTTCCTATCTTTAGCATGAGCGTCCTATTAATAGTGTGGTCTCTGGCGGCACTGGTGTCGGGTTCGATTCACGATAACGACACGCCCCCAGTCTACCCAGCTGTAAAAGGGTACGTGACTTGGTTCTTGAGTTAGAGAAGGAAAAGGCAGCGAGGAAGAGAACTGGTCACCCCACTTCTGGATGCTGGAGTACAGTATAGTGAAATCTCTAACACTTCCCTCCCCTACGGCAGTATCTGCTATGGGACTACCTTTAACGTTATCTTATACAGTTATATTATGTGCTAAGGAAGAGTTGAAGGCAAACGTGCAAGGAGAAGACAGCGCTATAAGTGGGAAGATAACATCAAGAGATGGACAGGAAAGAGTCTATCAGAATGCACCAACAAGACGAGAGACAGAAGACGTTAGAGATTCATTGCAGCCAACCTTCGTTGTGGAGATGGCAGCTGATGATGATGATATGCAGTTCACGACTTTAGTGAATTTTATTGGGCTAGCTCGTGGGTTTTCACTGGGAACGGGGGCAAGCACCTTTATTCCTTGAATTATTTGTTATTATTATTACTGCCATTATTATTGACTCTGCAGTGTTTGAATAGTTTTAAGTTCCATGCCAAAAATGCTTCACGTGTAACTGAAGACTTTTCGAATACTTTACGAGTGCTGATTACATGTCCACCATAACCTGATTCTATTTCAAAATACATAGTAATATTGTTATTGCTGATCAAAATCGACGTCACTGCACTCCGGGCAAACCCATAGGTGCTCATTTTCCCTCACCAAATATCGAAGGGTATGAATGCTAATTATTCCTGTTGTGCGTTGGTCGTATACACGCCAGATGCATCCTCTCATTCGTCCATCCCTGCTGGTCTTATAAATATATACTTGTAATATCGTATGTAGGTTACAATGATAATTTTTAAACTTTTCAACATATTTTTTCTTCTTTATTATAATTAGATACTGTGATTGTGGGTATGCTGTTATTTTACGTTTACAACGTTGCATTACTTGAAATTAATTTGTAAAATGCACATGATAATAAATGAATTCAGTATAAAAGATGAGAGACAGGAAGTGCAGAATGTTAGAGGGGCCAATTCTCAATCCTTTGAAAATAAAGTTCGTTCGTTCGACTTCTCACATTTCATTATTCAAATGTTCATTCATTCTATGAACATTAAGTTTTTCCTCCCACTCCGTGCTAGCTTTTTTCCAGCGCTAATTCAGAAGCCAGACCAAGTGGTACCTTCGATTTAGCACTCAGATAAGATCATATTACAGATGGGCCATTTTTGTCAGGTTGAATGATGCATGTCTCGCCACGTGAAGGCAGAATTTAAGGAAACAATTTAACGTCTCTCTTTCAGAGTCAGCTTGCCCCAATTATCTGAATATGTTCGATTTTATGATGTTTATCGCTTTAACGTAGTTCCCGTGGGTCTATGTGGGCATAAAGACAAAATAAAACGACATCTCCTTCAAGCATGACTCGTTTTGAAGAGACGCGCACTGTTCAACCTAGACTCATGTCCATCAGTTATATTAGTGCGTGTGTCCAATCCTGTTGTAACGCTCTGTACGGAGTTTATTATCATCACATGCATATTTCTGTGCATCTTAATATAAGCAACATTTATTATTTAAGTTCGCTTCTGGAGACCTCGTAAAACGATTGTTTCTGCGCCGATTCCTCAATTGTGATTTTCGCGACTGTGATCTGTTTGCATAGTAATGTCACGTAAACACTCAGGCGTCCAAAATAACTTTTAAAAAAGAAGGAGAAGAAGATAAACAAGGTTATTTCGATACTGCACTGTTTATTCCGTGCGAAACTGTGCTATTTCTGCACACATTTGGGGGGGGGGGGGGGGGGGTATAAATCAATTGTGCCATCGAAGTTGACACAATTCCTGTTTTAATCAGAACGGGTCGATATCTCGATATTGTTTCGATTCATTTAGGTCAATATTAGATGCGGTATTGTTTAAATATTCATACTACGTAATAAATACTGGTCAGATTTATTCTCATCGCCCCCGGGGGGGGGGGGGGGGGGGGGGGTCTCCGTGGAGACAAAAAAAGAGTAAGATAAATGCTCCTTCTGGCATGTTGTACAAGGGGCGACTATTATGAGGCTGGCAACTTCATCATGTCAAAACAAATTGCTACAGATATCGCCCTCCGAGGGTACATGCATTGGTTCAGGCTTCCCCTGCAAGGTGACCAGCTACAATTGTGGACTCATGCTCCATAAAGAGTGAAAAGGAAATGTTGGTGATGATGATGATGATGATGATGATGAAATGTATCCTAATCAATCGCTGTCATGATCCTCACCTTCTGCTTCTGCCACGCGTCTGCTTTCATCTCTCATGCTTCTCCTCCTTGTAGCGTAAGGTTTTCTCCTATGAAGATAGGGTTTAGGAAGAAATACTATAATTCTCTCCAGAATGTATGAAGTCCCAGTGAAGAGCACTGGTATCACACGTGAGCTACGGCTGCGAATACTCTGAGCTAGACAATATTTTAAGGCTTCAGAAATAAGCTATGCCACCTTAGCTGTAATAACCCATGTGATATTATAATAAAATTAGAAAAAGTAACTCAACTTAATTAAACAGTTAAAAATTTAACAAGTCACTTGAGTACAATTTCATAATTTATTACTTACATCTATCTAATTATGTAATGAAGGGTGAGTGTTGGACGATGGTGATTATGGTTATGTATTTACAGTAAGTTGATAATATCTTTAGAAGTTTAAACACAGAGAAAAAGTCCCCAGGGGATCTTTAAATTAATTTACACCAAAAAATGTTCTCTCACTGTGGTTATTTATACTAGTCTGTCTCTTTTATTATATTCCCTAATTTCTCATCATTTGACCGTTGAATGTCTCACATCAGCCACAGGAATAGTCACTATGTTACTCAGCTTTTAATCAGCACTTGTCCAGATATGGTTTGACACATAACACTGTTGTTCTGAAAGTCACACTTCAGTCCAATCCCAGGGAAAAAAGCTATGGAACACTTCAACCTCTGGGTTCCTGTTATGTTTAGGTAGCAGGACCACTTGACTTAGGGTTTTTGAAATTCGAATATAGAACCTGGAACTTCTTCTTCCTCTTCTTCCTCGTTCGCCCTGAAAAGGACGGTGGTTGCGTTGTGTCTGTTTGCGCCTAAGCTGTGATATCTGCACCTTTCGGTCGACACATCCGACTTCTGCACGGCATTTTTTAGGGACCGGGTTTGCGTTCCCATTTCGATCCGTACTCGCTTAGCCAGACTGCACTGCTGCAGACTGTTTCCAGGACCACCACGTGGAGGTGGAGTACGGTCTTGATCAGCTCTGGTTCGCTGATCCTGATGCAAGCAGTCAAGCTATGGGTCGCTGACTGCATTCACTATTGCTGCATTTTGGGGTCCCGAACCTGGAACAAGGAGTATCAAGGGGCTAGGCGATGTCATGGAGACTTATTACATCCTATGGTGTGTATGAGATGAGGGTGTCATCACTTTCCTGTAAAACTACTAAAAATTAACCCAGACAACAGTAAGAGTTTTTTATATAACGTAAAGAAGAAAATTCGAACATAAAACAAAAAAACAATATTTTTGAACGGATCTTGTAACTTTCCTGTAAAACTACTAAAAATTAACCCAGACAACAGTAAGAGTTTTTTATATAACGTAAAGAAGAAAATTCGAACATGACATGAGTTTTGTACGGGCAAAAAATATATTAATAACTGCATGGAAAATCTAAGACTGCATGCAAAAATTCATGTCCATACAACAAACAGTTTTGGAGAAAATTGACGCTTTCTGTGGGCACGAATTTCCCAACGGACTATAGTTGTATGTATTTTGAACTGAGGCTCTCGCCTTATATACTGTGCGGGCGGGCATCTCGTGGAGCACTAATGTTTTGTCGCTTTCCAGCACTGAAGATTTTTCTCATTTAGGGTGTTATATGTAACTGTCTCAGCAATCGTTCTAATACACACTCAACCAAGTTTATCCATCACGTTGTCTTATATTTCCTTTATCTTCCCCTACTGGAAGCTTCCGTTTCATATACTTAAACTTACAATCGGGTATGGCATGTATTTACCACGAATTTATAAAGTCTATCACTAGGTTAGACCTGTGATGTGAACGTCAAATAAAACTGCAAATATCTTAATATATACATACTTCTTCCAACTTTCCTTTTGGACTTCAATTCCTGCATATCCCTTCTGTGAAAATCTATAACTTTTATCACAATTCACTGATACATAGTCCCAGTTCAAAAGAAATTCTCTACCTAACTTGCGACACTATGATTTCGCCATTGAGGATTTGTTTACCTACCTCTCTCCGATGAGCATGCGTGACCGCTACTATTCTAAGGATGCTTAGAAAAATTTCCTACTTCGTGTTAATCCTGGTAACACGGTGTTCGTTTTGTTTTCATACAGTTCAAGGCTCTTGCCGAAACCATCACAATTTATTCTTTCTCTGTTCGTTCTATCAGTCCATTAACTAAGCGTGTTTTTGCACACTTTGCTACAGAGGCCCCATCTTTTTTAGATTGTGCTGTGTACAATTTATTATTTTAAACACACGCTGAAGTTATACCTCTCCTTTCTTTCCTTCCACAGAAATTGGGTGTCGACTTAAAAAGTCTGCTCCCACATTTTCTTTTTCAAGAATGTAATTTACCGTAAACGAGTAAGAAACTAGAAGAAGACTCCACCTTAACAATCTGGAGTTAACTTTTTGGACACTGCCAGAAACGTTAAAGGCTGTTGATCACTTTCAACCATGAAATGTTTCCCGTAAAGATAAGGGGAAAATTTGTCGATGGCCCAGACTAAAGAAAGACATTCTCGCTCTATCGTCGAATAATTCAATTCTGCTGAATTTAGCTTTCGGCTGGCATAAGCCACTGGTAGTAATTCTTCTGGCTGGGTTTTTGACTTTTGTAATAGGGTCGCCCCTACTCCCACAGAGCATGTGCTTGCTATTGTTCAGTCCATGTTCGCAACAATGCTTCTAGTGTACCGTGTATGGGGCCGGTCAAACAACAACGTTGCCGGACCCACATCTATTTCTATTGTAAGGGGCAGTATACCAAAGTGGGGCCTGTGTCCATCAATTGTCTGGTACAGCCCTGGTTCCTACCTCCTATGGTTCTGGTTTGTTTTCGCAGCTTTTTTAATACTGGTTGCTGACTAACCAATTTTTCCAGGTGATCCAGGCCATGGTGTTCCGAACAATATCTAGTCGGGGTGGGATGTCTTTCGTTCCCTCTCTGTACAATACGGAGAGTTGCCATGGTTACTGGTGTAACAGTAGACTTGTGAATTTGTTTTCTCTTTATCACTGCATCATCCTATTGTTTTCTCTTGTGTGTTTTCTTAATGGGCCTACGTCCGCAACAATGCTTCACTAGGTCCTGTAACTGGTCTATACTTCTGATTGAGGTTACCTGGTTACATTCTGAACAAGATTTCATTTACCAACCTATGTCTTCAATGATTCCTGGCCAGTAATATTGCAATGCTATCTTTTGACCAGTGGCCCCTTTTCCTCTGTGACCACTGCCTGATGTAGCATGCTCTTGCTCCATAATTTCCTCCCTGTAGAATTTTGGCACTACCAGCTGTCCATGCCCTTTAGGTCCTCTTCCAGCTTATCTGTAGAGTAGGCCATGTTCCATATAGTAGTCTCCTTTCTCTGGAGGGTTATGGGCCTTTGGCAATTTGCCAAAACAAGGCTTCAATGTGCTGTCAGCAGTTTGAGCCTTTCTCATCTTTACAAGATGAATGTTTATTGAATTTTCCTCCTCCTTTTTGGTGCACGATCTGATATGGTTTGCTGCCATGACAACAGGTTTTATTGGGTCACCCAAAAAGACATATTTACACCAGCGGGTATATAAGATCATCACTCACTGCTGCTCTTATCACTCCTTCCACGTAGCGAGTTCTCACGTTGATCCTTGCTATGGGAAGTGTCATGTGAAGGTTCTATTCATTGCCCCTTGTATGTCCGCTGTTTCTGTGGTAAGTTGATCAGGGTGCACTAGGGTTGCACTCACGACTGAGTCAAATTCCAATCCTGAATCATATAAGTACTGAATTTTAGTGCCATTACATGTCACTTCCTCACAGACAAGGGGATGATGGAGGTCATTCTGACTAACTGCCAGTTCCTTCCTTCCCTTGTCCCCTGTTGTAAGACATGTAGCATGATAAGGAGGGTTGTTCCTTCTGCAGTCTGCTGTATTATGGTTACTCATTTGGCAAGATTTACACCACTTTCTTTCCTTTCTCGAAGGGTTATTGTTTGATCCTAGCGGGTTCTTGTCTGTATTATCATATCTTGGTTTGTACTTAGTTGTATTGTCCTTTTGTTCAAACTTGGTTGGGTTTTGGTTCGGTTTAAAACTTTCTCCCTGTTTCCTCTTATTCACTTGAGACATTGGAGGAGTTCCACCTAACTCTTTGCTAGAAAAACTCTCCAGGAGTTGTTCTATTAAAATCATCTCCTTGATCCCTTCAAAATCCTGAGTAAAATTTCCTAACTGGCACCACTCAGCAAGTACATCTCTAACCTTGCTGAAAACTGCTGATATGTCTCTCCTGTTAGAAGTTTAGCAGTTCTAAATCTTCTTCTATATGCTTCTGCATTTTGTTCATACCTAACCAACAATGCTTGTTTTAAGGCTTCATAGATGTTCTGATCTTCTCTTGGAAGTTTTAAGAACACACTATAAGCTACTCCTCTCAATCCTTGGGACTACTTCAAATTCCACTTCTCTTTTTCCAAGCCATATGTAGTGGCCAATCGCTCATACCTGTCAATGTAATCTTCTATTCCTTCGTCCTTTTCAACTAATGGGTCCAAATGAAAGTTCATGGCTCCGTTTGAGGTACTTTGGCTGGAGCTACTGTCACAATGAGGTAAGTTACCACCAGTATTGCCAGCAGTTGCCTGAAATTCCAGCTCTCTTAATCTAAAGTGATGGTCTCTCCCAGCCTGTAATTTCCTCTCCTCTGCTTCCATTATTAGTCTTCTTTCTGCTTCCAGTCTTTTGGCTTCTCTTTCAGCTTCCAATCTTTTGTCCTCTCTTTCAGCTTCCAATCTTTTGTCCTCTCTATCCAAATATTTGTCCACTTCAGTTGTGACATACTGGATAAGACCATCACCTGTCAATCCTAAGTCCTTTCCCTCCTGCATGATCGCAGATCGAAACTTCACCAAATCAGCCATGACTATATGTAAGAGGGTATCTAGTTTTATCTTTTACCACGTTATCTTAGATAAATTTAATTAACTAATTGAACAAATTAAATTCTAAGTAACTATGGGAGCTTTAACTGTTTCATAAGTACGTAATAGTACTTTTCCTATACCAACAAAAATTCAATTTTAAAATGTAATTCAAAAAATTTACTTTAAAAACTACTTGTGGCACTAGACAAACTATAGTTGAAATAGATAGAATATGGCTCAGGATACACAAGAATATCCCGCGAACGAGCCCCCAGTGTAGCGTAAGGTTTTCTCCTATGAAGATAGGGTTTAGGAAGAAATAGAATTCTCTCCAGAATGTATGAAGTCCCAGTGAAGAACACTGGTATCACAAGTGAGCTACGGCTGCGAATACTATGAGCTAGACAATATTTTAAGGCTTCAGAAATAAGCTTTGCCACCTTAGCTGTAGTAACTTATGTGATATTATAATAAAATTAGAAAAAGTAACTCAACTTAATTAAACAGTTAAAAATTTAACAAGTCACTTGAGTACAATTTCATAATTTATTATTTACATCTGTCTAATTATGTAATGAAGGGTGAGTGTTGGACGATGGTGATTATGGTTATGTATTTACAGTAAGTTGATAATATCTTTAGAAGTTTAAACACAGAGAAAAAGTCCCCAGGGGATCTTTAAATTAATTTACACCAAAAAATGTTCTCTCACTGTGGTTATTTATACTAGTTCTTCTCTTCTTTCTTCTTCCATCCTTAGCCACCAACCGGCAAAGCAGTATGTGGCCAGTACGCCTAGTGGCGTCTTAGGGCAACAACAAATTGTTCAATCTATCGCTGTTTCCACCACGCCTAGTGGCGTCTTTGTGGAACAAAAACAGACCAAACAATCTATCGTTGTTTCCGTAATCAGATTGGTTGGCAAGCAGGTGATCAGCCCACTGTGCATGTGCATATATATATATATATATATATATATATATATATATATATATATATATATATATATATATATATATATATATATATATATATATATATATATATATATATATATATACAGTAGAACTCCATTTATCCGAACCCCATGGGACCCAGCATCGTTCGGATAATCAAATGTTCGGATAATTGGATTACATAATGTATCGAGTACATGTACACATATTTCTAAAAATAATTAACCATCACAAGGAAAATACACTATAAAACATATTTACTTGTACTGTAATAATAATACCCACACTGTATTAGATCACTGTATCACCAAAATCTTTTATTACACTGCAGTGCATGTACTTCTTGTATTAATTATTTTTGTTAAGAAAGAGAAATGTTTTCAAAATAACATTACAAACGATTCAAAACCAGGCGCAACTTACGTATACAATTTATACTAGTCTGTCTCTTTTATTATATTCCCTAATTTCTCATCATTTGACCGTTGAATGTCTCACATCAGCCACAGGAATAGTCACTATGTTACTCAGCTTTTAATCAGCACTTGTACAGATATGGTTTGACACATAACACTGTTGTTCTGAATGTCACACTTCAGTCCAATCCCAGCAATCGGGGGGGGGGAGGGGGGGGGGGGGGGGAAGCTATAGAACACTTCAACCTCTGGGCTCCTGTTATGTTTAGGTAGCAGGATCGAAGGTCTACTTGACTTCGGGGTTTTTGAAATTCGAATATAGAACCTGGAACAAGGAGAATCAACGGCTAGGCGATGTCTTGGAGTCCTATTACATCCTATGGTGTGTATGAGATGAGGGTGTCATCAGGTGTCTGCATGTATGATAAATGATACATGGCCTTGTATGATTTAGATATCGTGAGACAGACTGGTGTCTACTGCAAAACATTGTCTCAAATATAATAAAACATGAATAATCAAAGCAATATGAATATATGGACACGATGCAACCTTTGCCTTCCTCACATTAAAAAAAAAAAATAAAGTATCTTCGAGGCGCGTCCCGTTCAACCTAGTCCAACCTAGGGCGCATGTCCAAACATAAAAGACCCTTAGGTCTGGAGTTAATAACCTATTCTCACATACATGTCAAGTCAGTACTGGTCTTGCTGGTAGGTTATAGACCCAGACAAAACCAGAATGGTTATATTTAGCCCTGACAAGAACTGTGGTTATATTTGAGGTTTTCCAATCTTCAGCAATCATATCCACACAAACAATATGTCCGATACATTCACAACACACTAAAATCTGAAATAAAATTGATATTATTCACATAAATATCTATAGTAAACCTACACACCCTCTAAGATCGATTCCAAGCTCCTATGAAGACTATAATTTGCGAAGAATGTCTGCCCTCTACGGCTTCTTTCGACTTCTTCTTCTTCATATTGGTCATTTTCACTATCAGCACCTCAAACCTTTAAAGTTCTTTACTGGAAAACAATCCTCATTTCCTGTCCCACGCTGAGGGCCTCGGTCTAATTCCCAATTCCCAGTTCTTCCAGAGCTGCAATGTTATTCTTTTCCGTTCATTGTCTTTGGTCTTATACCTTCGATTTTAACTATCTAGATCAGGGATGGAAAAACCTATGGCACGCGTGCCTAAGGTGGCACTCGAAAGCTTTTTTTTGGCAAGCAGCATGTAATGTCGCCCCAAGATCCTTTATACACCCCTTCCCATAATAAATAAATAATACATAATTATCTTTACTGGAATGATGCAACGAATGAATTTTTATAAATCGGGAGCAGTGAGGTATTCACAGGAGACAACTGAAGGTGGCTTGGCCTCAGTTACGAAATTGTGAGAACATATAGAGTCCTGTTTGAAATTCTTGTAGGCCCATTATACTTCTTCTTCTTCTTTGATCCTTAGCCGCCGACCGTCAAAGCAGTCAGTGGCCATCACGCCTAGTGGCGTCTTGTAGGGCAACAACAAATTGATTCCACTTTGCTCGGTCGGTGGCCGTCCTTTGTACAGTGCCCCAACTCTGGCTCATTCTTTGCATCTCAGCCTCCACAGTCCTCCGCCAGGTTGTTTTTGGTCGGCCTCTTTTTCGTTTTCCTTCAGGGGTCCAAAGCATAGCTGTTCTTGTGATGGCATCGGGGTCTCTTCTGAGGCCCATTATACGCATCAGTATTTATTATTATTATTTATTCGTATTAGTGTTAATAGTAAAACAATTAATACACATAAATAAGCAACAATCTTATTCCTAAAAGAAGATTCATTCTTTTTGTTGCTAATTCATCAGTTTTACATTTCATTAATTACTAGTTATAAATAACATGTAATTCCTAAATCTGTCCCATTCACAACAATTAAGAAGAGTTATTATTTGCCTAAGCAGTCTTCTGTAAGAACGCGTTATAGCATTTAGTTCTTTTTTCTATTCAAATAAAATAGTAAAATACAAATGATACAAATATATAAAAAACTACATTTTTTAGAAGATCATCGACAATTATGACACACGCTATCAAAAAGGTTCGCCATCCCTGATCTAGACTTTCCTCGCTCCAGACAACATCCATTCTTTCAGCACAGTGGTTCTCAACCCGAACGGGGGCGTTTTTTAATTGTTAGGGGTGATTAATGATGAATGACTGCTAATTTTAAGGAAACGGTAGAAGGAATTCAGTAACAAACACAAATGCAGATTTTAAAGAAATCTTTGTGAAAAGAAACAAGAGTAAAGCAGAACGATGTGGAAGGAGTCACTGATAACTTTTCAAATAACAATATGTATTCATTTCTGTCATGAATGAATATGTGTCCTGATTCAAATACAAAGGGAACCAGGAATCACAATCAATTTTAATTACACGTTATATGTACAGAATTTATCAATATGAATATTGTAGTGACATATATTATTAAAAGTATCCTATGTGTGTCAGTTGTGTAGTAGTAATATGAGGTAATACTGGTTTTGTTTTGTTCAAGCTCTGTTGGTATTTGTCATCATGACTTCAATAGTTTGTCTTTATTGGAACTAGTATTGGAGATGTTCTCAGTTCCTGATATTAAAACAATTTACTTCCCCTCTTAAGTTTATGTTACAATGTTATTTTAAGATGGGGGTACATAATTTTGAGCTCAGCTGGCCACATCAGCTTATCTTGCGTGATGGCGGCAGGAAAGGACTCCTCTGCTCGATTTCTCCCCTGTGCTCTGGAGACACCTCACTGATAGCTAAATGGACCAAGGAGTATGCTGTCCGACTCTGGATTCAGCAAAGCTCTGACCAGGTGCTGCTCAATACCATCAAGACCACGGTCCCTGAAAACAAGAAGGATGTACCTTCTACTTCATAACTAATTTATACTCTCTTTTTACACTGAGCACAATACATCACAAACATTGAGTTCAGAGCGTTAGGCCAACTGTCAGCTTCATCTGAAATACTTTATACCAGTATTAACCTCCTTAATGGTTACTACGCCTCTGCACTTCCAGCATTATTTCTTTCTAGTCAATCATCTAGGTGTCAGTGTACTGTTTGGCCATTCCATGCCGTTTTACTTTCCTCCGACACCTTCTGTTCAGGCTGGAGCATTATAGGCTTTACATCATGTTTGCTACTGAACTACACATATATACAGGCATAAATTAACAATTCACATTCAATTTTCATTAAAAGATACTGAATGTTTCAAGCTTACCACAATTCATAGAATAAACACAGATACGTTGACTAGCAATGAATTCTGGCACAAATTCCCATCTGCTTATGTTCCAGGCTTTTATTTAGCAAAAATATGAGCTGGCTTCAACGCACTGTTGCTTTCTCAAGCTTATTTGAACTAGTGGTCTCGAACTAACGCTCCTAAGTGAGTATATCAGCGAGTCTGGCCAATGGAGCCACGTTTCGACAAGTGTTTGAAAAAATTTTAACTTCCTACGTCTCCCCTAACAACCAAGGATAGCATTTATAGCCCGACCAATCGTGTTTAGCCTTACATATCATTCCAGCCAATCAGTTCAAATGTAACTTGTGGCCCATTTCCCGTACAATGGTGGTGTAAAAAAATCTACCACTGAGCGATTCTGATTTTGGGTGTTGTCTGACAGCACCATCATTTTATTTTGGCTATAACTTGTTAATTCCTAGACTATTTGCATAACGTTGTACATATTCTTTGTCAGCAAACCCTAAGGAACCCAAATATATATATTTAATAGAGCTAAAATGCTGCGTTCAAAATATGCAATTCCTTCTACCTCCTGTTTCGAAGATGTGCTGTCTGGGTACTGTAATGTTTTCAAACGTAAACCCATCTATTGTCATCTTTCTAATAAGAGTTTTTCAGGATTTAAAAACCTAACTCTGGGAAGGTTAGTGTTTTTATCACTGTCCGTCCGAAAAAGTTAGTGCATGTGGCCTTACACGCGTGATAGTAGTAATTGTGTATCGCGCGACGCGTGTTTTGTGTTGCACGTGTTCGGCTTTATACCTCTCCCTTCTCTCTATCCTTTAGTCCATCTGTCTTTAGTTACGCCGTGTATAAAATGGAATGAATGAAATATTAAAATTAGGTCATTGTTCAGCTTGGTATCTCAATGTTTTTGCAAGAAATACAGCACACGTTTCATTGAAGAACGCGGGTAATAATACAGTAGGCTTTTACTATCAACGTGAAAGCGTTACAATTTGCCGACGAAGCATAAAACAAAGGGGATTTCGAGTACATTCCTTGTGACAGCACTGTTATTTTACCATTGCTCTTTTCTTTATTAGATTTATTTGTTAGGCTTTATATTTACCTTTTAATTTATATATGTGGATTAGAATATTTCACGACACACCCACGTATCAGGGGAAAAAAAACTAAATGATGATTACACCAAAGTACCAGGAAACAAACTAAATAACGTTAACACCAATGTACCAGGAAACAAACTGATTACTTTTAACATCAAATTATCTGGAAACAAACAGAACAATGTTACCATCAAATTACATGGAAACAAACGGGACAATGTTAACACCAAAGGGCCAGGAAACACGCTGAATTTAATTGAAGCAAACAGGAATTGCCACTAGAAACATGACAAAATTGAAATAACTTTAGTCGCCAGAAAGTTTATTGATTTCTAAGCCCAGGCAAAAACAAGGCACCAAAAAATGAAAAGTATTGTATGCAGCAAATATTTGTAAATGGAAGTAACAAAAAATAGTTCTTCTGCGTTATCTAGAGCTAATACTGTTATGTGAAAATGAATAATGGACAATTATTCAACACGAAAGAAACTACATGCAGACCACAGAGATACGGTTTTACAGAACAACGTTAAGAATAATATAGACAGCTGAAGTGAGTAATGAGGATATCCTGCAAGAAGACAGTGCGCAAAGAAAGTTTATAGCTCATATTCGAAGGAAGCAATCCACTTTCTTAGCCCATTTCATGTGAAGTGGATAGCTGGAATATATTGTGACAGCAGGAAAGACTGGAGTAAACAGAGACAAAGAGAGAAGATGCTGGATAGTTTAACATCATGGCATGGAAAGTAGCCAGAGTTGATAATCATCACAGCTCTTTCCGTGATAATGGCTTCCATTGTTTTTAACGAGTATCTGTCCCTCATGAAATAAAAAAGAAATATGTTTATTGTAATTCCATGTATTATGTTTTTACCTTTATGCTTATCTGCACAGTGTAACAGTACAGCTCCGTACCTGAACAACGGCTTCTATTGCTTCTTAAAAGCACGTATTCTTCACGGAAGTTACTTTCTGAGCGCACACCTACAGGAGATGGACAGGGTGGACAGACTATCTTTTGGAGGGAAAAGGAGAAACCTTGGCCGTATTGGACCAAGTAGCTTATTGGGCGTGCCAAAGAAGCAGGTTTGCTAATTAATCTGATTATTTTCCACTTTATGTAATCTATATGCCTGTCTTTCGGATCGTCCTTATATGACGTACCATTGTGAGGGGCGGAAGGGGTCAAAATGTTGTGACGATAGGGGTGGGAGCTTTAAGAAATGTGACGTCACACAATAAATACGAGTGAGGATTTTTTTTTTCATAAATAATGTCTCCCATCATCATGGTATACTTTTATTCACAATTGATAACAACTCCCTCGTGGATGACTTTTATTATCATTTCAGCTGAAATATCGGAAACTGAAATATCGACTAAGTAAGTAAGTAAGTTATTACATTAACTGTTCTAAATAGTTCGTTTTCATTATATAAATTAAAAAATATATATATAATGTACTACACACCTTTCCACTAAACTCTATTGATTTGGTAGCAAAGGCATTTCTTGTTCGGTCAATGGTGTAGTATCTTGCTTTGCCGTGGGATAATGATAACCAAGAGAAATAATTCATTGATAAAGACTTCAGTGTTTAAACCCTTGAATTTGTGTGGATTGGATTTTCTCTCAACTTTAACATTAGTTTATGAAACTTTAATATAAGTAAGAATGGAAGATTCTGATGTGTTTACTTTATATTTAATTTATTTTTATTGTTTGAAATGAATAGTATAATATCTGATTAAGTTGTCTAAGAAAGGAGATTTACAAGAGTGCAAATTACAGAGGAATAACATACGATCAGTACAGGGAAAAATGTTATACAGGATCAGCCGTGAAAGATTAAAAGAATTCATAGACAGACAACTTAGAGATGAACAAACAGGTTTTAGGCAAAACAGATCCTCTTCAGATCAGATAGCCACATTGAGAATAATAGTGGACCAAAGTCTAGAATGGAGCTCATCTCTTTACATCGGATTTGTGGACTATGAAAAGGATTTTGACAGTGTAGTCAGAGAATCACTTTGGAAATTGGTCTGGCGTTATGGAATCCTATTGAAGATCATTAACTTAATAAAGAAAACGTATTAAGAAATGCAGAGTTCTTCATGAAGGACAAATTAACGAACCGTTTGGGAATTGCTGTTGTTGTTTAACCAGGGCTGCTGAGTTTCTCGCTCTTTTGCAGCCAATACCGAGTTGAAGACTCCTTGGTATTGTCTACACTGTAGATCTAGGCTTTTTCTGTGACTTTTCTGCCATATCGAAACTTGTTAAGTTGAAGTCATGAGCTTCAGTTTCTCCAGCTTGGCTTGAATTTAAAGGATCGTCACATCTGGTTCCAAGCTAGGAGTAAGAAGTGCGTGGCATACTATGCATTCCCCGTTTTCGCCCTTGGATTCCCCAATGGGGGCTCTCCAACTATGCACAGCTAATATACTGTACTCTGTTTCTGGGCGCTCCCAAGGAATTGTCAAGTCCTGCACAGAGTCACTTCTTATCTCCCCTGCATATCACTGGGTCCATAGTGAGATCCTTCTGCATGCAGTCAAATAAGTCAAAGCCAAAGAATACGCATGGGGCTCTAGTGACTCCTGCAAGCTTAGCTTGCAATGCTGGGTTCTCAACACGTTAAGATGAGTTGCAAAGTAAAATAGGCAGATAGTCCGTGCAATACTTAGCACTATTCACGGAACAGCTGCTTTCTTAGACAGTGGCACAGTAGCACTATTTGCAGAAAAGCTGCTTTCTTAGACAGCGGCATAAATTCTATATTATACCATAAAATGTTCATGACAGTTGGGCTAGCTTGCTGGCTGGCAGGCTGGCCGGCTGGCTGGTTATCTGCCTGGCTGGCTGCCTGGCTAGCTCAGTGCCTGTCTGGCTGGCTGATTGGCCGCCTTGCTGCCTGGTTAGCTGTGGCTGCCTGGCTGGATAGATGCATGCCTGGCTGGTTGGTTGCTTGGCTTGCAGGCTAGCTGCCTGGCTAGATGCATGTCTGGCTGGCTAACTACTTGCCTCGGTAGATGCATGCCTGGCTGGCTGCCTACCTAGCTGGCCTTATATTGTCTTGTCTTGCATTGCCTTGCCCAATCAATCAATCAATCTATCTATCTATCTATCTATCTATCTATCTATCTATCTATCTATCTATCTATCTATCTATCTATCTATCTATCTATCTATCTATCTATCTATCTATCTATCTTTCTGTCTGTGTGCTTATCTATCTGTCTATCTAAATGTCTGTCTATCTAGCTTCCTATTTAACAAAGGGAAATTTATTCACAAATCCTGTCACAGAATGCTCCAAAGTATCTTTGGCCGCTTTTAAAACTTAATGAAAGACGTAGTCAGCGCTTAAACAAATTACAGATACCCAAGCCCAGGCTAGACCTATCTAAGACTAGTTTGGCTTACTCAGCTGCTCATCTTTGGAACAATCTTCCCAATGACCTGAAAAACACGCACAGGCCTTACTCATACAATGGTATACTGTTCAAATACTTTATAAGTGCTGATTATATGCCACCCTAACTGATTGTGTTGTACTTTTATCTATTATACTGTATGGAGGCTCTGATGATCTAGTTTTTATTACATTATACTTATTCTTAATATTATATTCTTAATAACTTATATTCTTAATTTTATGATCAGGTACTGTTAATGTATGCTGTTATACTTCCTTGTAATGTTGCACTGCCTTACATTAATACTTTCAGTACGCTGGAGAATGTTTGAGTAATACGTAGTAATAAAAGATGAGCAAGAGGAAGGAAGAATGCAAGAGGGGACTGTGCCCGATTTTCAACCCTTCGCAAATTAATTGCTTTCGTATATGTCTATCTAACTATCTACCTAGTCTGATTCTGGTCTTGAGTTTGGGACGCAAAGACAGCGAGGAAAGGAACTGTTTACCCCACCTCATCTTGATGAACCTAAAAAAGTCCCTGAGTCATTCAGTTGCACACCGTTTGAAAATTTCACGAGTTCTTCTAACATACCTCTGAATATGTCTCAAAACACTAATTTACTGTACGAAGAATTCGATTTTTATTTCTTGTTGTTGTTGTTGTTTTTTTTTTCTTAATGTTTATTTTTATTTATTTTATTTTTAAATTCATTATTATTATTATTATTTGTTTTTAAAAACGTACTTTAATTATGATGATTATTGCAAATGTAATATTACTTTTATAATGATAAATGCCTTAATTATGCTTCAAGTAAATGAGAGGATGAAAGGATATAGTATAATGATGAGAGAGAGAGAGGAAGGGCAGAATGTCAGACGGGCTTGCGTGCCCAATTCTTAACCCTTTGAAAATAAAGTTCGTTCGTTTACCACAGGGGGAATCCCTGGACGTGTGTGGATGATTTCAAGAGTCAGTGAGGATATAATTAGCCTCACTGGGAATAAAACTGGAGTGCGACAGGGATGCGTCTTGTCTCAATTTCTTTTCTTATTGACTATAGATTGGGTTACGAAAACATCGACTTCAGCCAAAAGAAATGTAATCCAGTAGACTCTGACTAAGCAGCTTGACGATCTAAATTTGTCCGATGACCTGGCAATCATGTCCCATAACCGTAATCAGATGCAAGACAACGTTAAAATATTTAATGAGAGATCACAGCAAGTGGGTCTGAAAATACACAAGGAGAAAATAAAGATAATGAGAATTAATGCAGGAAACGGTAAAAACTTTGTATTGGAAAAAACATCACTAAAAGATGTAGAATCATACATATACCTAGGTAGCAATATAGACGCTGTTGGTGGGACAGACAATGTACACACACAAAAAGAATACAAAAGACTAGAGGAGGTTTCATTGTATTGAGAAACACATGGAGATCAAATGAAATCAGGCCCAACACAAAAATCAGAATTTTCAATTCAAAAGTCCAATTGTTTCTCTGAAACACGGAGAAAAAAAAAGAAAAAAAAAAACAGTAACCAACAATCTACAGTCGTTTATAAATGGACAATTCCATATAATAGAAGGATTGAAGTTGTATAACAAGATCACTCATGTGGAACTGATGACAAAAAACCAGACACATTTATTGACTTATTCAAGCACTTGATAAAGCAGAACACAGCAACCAATCCATGTAACTGTTTAAATAACAAAAGATATGAATGTTTAATCGTAGGTATATGCGACCACAAGGTACATACTTTCATAAATATATGTTTTCACAGAATAGAAGGATTGATATGAATTGCCAAGATGACCAATGTGGTACTTGTGACAAGATCGAGAATGTGGAACTTGTGACAAGATGACCAATGTGAAACTTGTGACAGGATCACTAATGTGAAACTTGTGGCAAGATCACGAATGGGAAACTTGTGACAAGGTGACCAATGTGGAACTTGTGGCAAGATCACCGGTGTGAAACTTGTGACAAGATCACCAATGTGGAACTGATGACAAGAACCAGATAAATACCACTGAAACAAGAAACGAGGGTATGACGCTGGCGGTAGACAAGACACATATTGAGAAAGCAATTGACAGCATTATGTGACAGTCCGTGTTCTGGAGTCTACAGGGTGAAATAAACAGAGGAAGATTAAAACACATATAGAGACAGGAATTAGACATAGACATGAAGGTGGTATAGAATCCACAGAGAAGCCTTGAACGGAAAGCACAGGGTAGGTAGGTTTGGAATGCATTTTTAGAAGTCTTGTGCTCAAAGTGAGTTGAAAAGTAGTTAGTAGATGAATATAAGACGGCGATGTTATCACTTTTTTTAGGCTGGAGCCATCTCCCATCGGTTCACATCGGACACAACAAGCGATGTCCTGCACAGATCTGAAGTTCGGTACGAAAACACTTACAAGTTACCATCTTCTGACAATGAAAGATTTGATACACATCGGGTCGAGCAAGTCATAAACGTAAGTTTAAGTTCTTACTAAATCCACAACAGTCGCCTTAATTGTCTTTGTCCGTATTGTCGCCATGAGCAACGCTCAGTAAAGCAAAGATGTTAGGCTTTGATAATTAGCATGTAGAAAACGGAAGACAGATGAGGGTGGTGACGATAATGTTGATGACGATAGCATTGATGACAATGATAATGAATGTGATAATGTATACTGGTGATCGCTGTTTAAGTAATGAAGATCACTGTAGTGTCTTCTCTCTGGAGGTTGGCTACTATTATTATAATTTTCAATATTAGATCATCACCACAATTATCATCGTTGTCACGGGTTGTCTCGCCTTGCTCTGCAGTAGTGGTTCAACAATAGCCAAAACCTAGAGCATCTAATGTGGGTCTTCAAAGGTGTCTACATTCGCTCAAAATTACTAATGACAGAGTAGTAGATAGAAAGCTAATGATGCTTCTACCTCGAGGGAGTATTCACAAGATATTTCAGAATGCTGAATGGGTCTTAGCACGTTAACTTTGTATTTGACCCGCCGCCTTTTGTGAAGATGTATGATGGATATAAATGGTTTGCTCGTTCAAACCTCCAGCTGATTTAATTCCGCGAAATTCCTTTTATTAGCTCGATATAGATATGTGTATATATTAATGAATATATACTAGAGGTTCTGGATCATACATATGCCTTTCTCTCTGTAATGATTAATTCAACTATGAATTTGTCAAAATCAACATATACAAATTTAATGCTCAATTACTTTGAAACAAATGTAAATTAATATGAAATGGTAATTATGAGAAATTATGGTTCATCATAGATCTCGGGTTGGGATTTGAAAATATATTCTTTTGCCGTGGCCTGCTAAACTTATAACTTAGCTTCCTAATTGCTGAAATGTTGGTGCTGCTGGTTCCGTCACTTCGTCTATGTGGCAAGGGCACTTCTCCAAAGAATTCTGGAGGTAACCGCTTCTGGTCAAGGAAGGGATCTTCACCACCCGTGGGATGTAGGTTTCACGTGTCGATCTCAAGCTTCTAATCACAGACTAGTACAGCTGGTAACGTGGGTAGAACCTCAAATGGTCTCTCCAATCTGTACCACCAACTTTAGAGGGAATAAAAGAACACGTTCCGCTGCTAAGTATTTGTTTTCCTGATTTACGAGTTGATGGGGATTATGTTGAATAATACCGATGTTTACATGACATATCCATGTATATTGTGTATAAATTTCATGATCTTTGAATAAACAGCTCCTGAGAAAAACGATGTGGTGCATTACTTTCTGAACGCCCCTCGTAGATCAGGCATCTTTCCCCGCTGGCCGTCACCGATTTTCGTATCAGAATTTTTACTCTCATTTAGTGTATATCATATAACTCAGGGGATGTGATAACAAAATTACTATTCTTTTAGTTAATGTAATGAAAACAAATTCAACTGGACAGCGGCAAGTGTCTTGTGCCTGAAGGAGCAACGTTAAACATACATACAACTCATTACAAATGATAATATACATATGATGTCATCATCACCCACTTCCTTCCTCCACTTGGAGTCTGGGATTACCTCTGCTTTTGGTTCTTCCGTGAGAACTAGCATGAAGCAATCACCAGTGCCATCTGTGGTGGTTCATGAATGTATCCGTTTCACATGCTGAGTTTGCCAACCTCGTGTGAATCTTTAACACTCCTAGCTAGTATAAACCAGTAAAATTCTAAGTATAAAATTATGTACACCTCACCCTAGTAACTAGGCAAATCTTAGACGTCTTGCTCAGATAAATAGCCTTGGCAACTTAACACAGATGCATCGAACACACGTCTTGGTTATTATTTCTTATTCTAGAATCCCTCTGTGACTTGTGAGTAGTTTCTGTAGGGGTCCGGTTCCGTTTCAACAGTAGCGAGTTTTCTTTTCCAGTGGATAAAAGATGCTCTAATACGTTTTTCCGTTCCAAAAAATTCAGAATCCTAACTCTATTTTTTTTCTGTGGCAAGGTCTGAGCTGTCTACTTTGACGATTTCAGGAATGAAATGTTGTATGCTAGATGTTCTACGTTAAATCGTAGCTCTCGGCCCACGCTTCCTGCGTGGCGTTCTGACAAATCTTCCAATCGCGTGAATGTTTATTGGCGCCTCAAATGTTAGCCAATACATTCAAAGTTCATATTATGACAACTTTTCCTCATGCAGTATTTTGTATGACTCATGCGTTTAAAAATTTCAAATAGTCATCCTCCGTATATGAAGTTGCTACATCCGAAAAATGTTGTCAATGTTTACGCTACAATTTCTTACATTTTTCCTGTCGAGTCAGAAGTACTTATGCAATCTTAAGCAAACACTTCGTGCCCGCATTTACTTGGAGTCAATGTGGCATTATCACGTTTCAGGGACTCAGTTAATCTCTCAGGGATGGGAGATACGCTTGTCTGGTCCTGTCATGCATTGAAGCGTGAAACGTGAACAATGACAGTCGTGAAAAAGAGAGTGCTAACAACAGAATAATGCACCTAATTCAGAGCGCACAACAAATGTAGTTCAATACTGCCGGAGAGTAGAAGAGAGCGTACAAAGTATGTCACAGGCCCCCTATCCTAAGATATTTGTTGAATATCCAGCTTTGGGTGGTCACTTTTCCGTGGATTGTGCTGTCCACCGGGTTTTCTCTTTTGACAGTTTTCCTCTCCTCCTATTCCTTTCATCGTTGGCGACCGACTGAGTTTCTTGCTTTGGCATTGTGTGCAGTTTTGAACGTAATTACGAACATCTGTCTACCGTTTGGGCCAAAAGTAAACCTCCTTAATGTTACTGGTGGTGGTTCCCACTGAAACACGTTCACCAGAGGCTAACACTTGTGCTGATTTTATAATATGAGGTCTTAGAGGGAGTGGGACGACTAATTGTCGAGTTCCTGGCCTCGGTTGTCAAAATAAGATTCCATCGTCAGAGTGGAAAGTTCCAACTGAAGCATATGTTGTCGTTATATGACGCTGTTTAGAGTATGGCGCCAGAGTTATATCGTCCATCTGCGCTTGTCGTAACTCGTTTTCACTACACAGAAGTGGTGAGTAGATGTACGAGCTGTACAATGTTGGGTGTTGGATGCTCTGCTCAAACTCTTTCTAAGTAGTTTCATGGTTTTCACCATTCTGGTTGTCCAGGTTATGGCGAACAGAGCTGTCTCTCACAAACTGTTGAATTTCCTGTCGCATACTTGGCCAGAAGTGTTTCAAGGAGACCTGTCTAACTAGGGCCCGTGCTCCTTTAATCGGGTGTGGGGCCGATAGGGGAGTGGGACAACTGATTGTCTGTTGTCACCCACCCGTCTATAAACCAAACCTTTCTCCCTATAATATGCTCCCTGAGGAGTATGGGAGTAATTGCCATACAACTTTGAGAAGCAAGGCTTTAATGTAATGTCGTCACTCTGTGCTTTCTTCAGTTCCAATATGTTCGGGCTGATTAGAGATGAAAACGCAGGGGCCGAGTGGGCGTGGGCTGAGTTTTCTGTCTCCTGTGTCGACCTGGGTTTCTGCGAAGGATCCCCAAGGAAGATATATTTTCTCCCTACGATGAGAGGATAGACTAAATCGTCTAAAACTGCGGCATTGACTTTTTACCGCACATATCGAGTTGAAACATCAATTTCTGCAACCGGAAGAATCATAGATTCTATGCTCTTTCTGTATTGGTGGATCTTCACCAAAGATGGAGAAACTAGAGCTGAGTACTCTAAACCCGAATCATATAAACAACGTATTGTGTGTTTACCAACAGTTTCGTGTTAACAAATGGGGGGTGGGGGGGGGGGGGGGGAAATGACTCGGGGTTTTGTTCGTATGTCTGAAAGTCATGTTTCCCTGTCGACCTTGTCAGCAGATATGCAACGCTATAGGGACCTTTTTTCGGCCTCTTACAGTCCACCGTGAAATGTGAGTCATTTTTGCATGATCTGCACCATTATCTTCCAGTTCCCTGGGCTTGATTGCTCTGTTTATGCCTTTGGTGATCCGGTGGTTGTTGTTGTGGTTATTGGGCCGTTTTGTGTGTGGTGTTGGTCGTACTTTTGAAATCAGTGTCGGGGTGATCCTTTTCTTTAGGGTGATTCTCGTGGATGCGCCTCTTCGCTGGGGTCACTACCAACTGGGCGCTCTGATATCTATCAGAAAATAACACCATTTGATCGAGTGTTTCGGCCCCGTGCTCCGCCAAGAACCGTCTCAAATCAGGGGTGAGCGAGTCCTTGAACTGCTCCACGATTATCATCTCCTGCAGCCCTTCGTGCGATTCGTCGAAGATGCTGAGGAATCCCCGCTTCTCCAAGTACGTAGCCAGGCGTATAGCAAACTACTTAAAAGACTCATCATTCTGCCTCTTTGCTTCACGGAACTTGCTCTGGATGTTTGAGCGTTCAACTAACAAAATTTTGAAGCAAGGCTTTTTTCAAAATGTCGTAATTACTCTGCTCTTCCGGGGCCATTTTGAGGAATACATCATAAGCAGGTCTCCTCAGGCTCTGAGACAGCTTCTTGTTGTATCAAATTCAGTATGCACAACAAATGTAGTTCATACTTCCGGAGAGGAGAAGAGAGCGCACAAATTATGTCACAATCGTTTTCATCATCATCATCTTTTCTCAGAGCTGATTAGCAGGATTCTCTACATTCAAATCTTTCTGTTTTAACTCCTCTAGAACGTATCTTTACATTCATTTCAATATCCTTATCTGGTTCTTGTTTGGATGGGAAAAACTGTAGAAATACCATCAGGTTTGGATGGAAGCATATTGATAAAACACCACGTCAGACTATCGTTTTGAGGGAGTACTATTGAAAACCAGAAATCCCTGTTCTTATTTGGTTGGAAGGTCATTCAAGACATCAAGATTTGATATTGTTTTATGGCAGCCTCTGGATTTATCACACACTATGGCTCTTGTTTGGACGGAAGACTGTAGAAACATCATGAAGTTTGGAGTTTAGTTTGCATGACAGCCTCCAGTCGTGTCCCCGAGTCTTGTTATTGTTTAGATAGAAGACCCTAAAAACACTATGAAGTTTGCATTGTATTTGAAGAAGTATTTTTTTTAAAAATATATAAAGAAGCTCGGCTTTTGTTTAAATGTACACTCATAGAAATACGATAATGTTGTGATTTTATTAGCATGGAAGAGTCTGTTGACATCATCAGGTCTGGCTCTTGTTTGCTTGTATAATAATAATAGCCCTTTCAGTCATAACTGACAATGGGAATGCGCCCCTGAATTGACATCCCTCGCTGCCTTTTTTCCCTCTCGTTCCTTTCGACGTATTCTCCTCTCTTCTGCTTGCCGTGAGAGCTTCTTTTTGCCCAATCTGAGGTGGCGCCGTAGAGAGCATCGCCACATGGTGTGATCGGCAGCTTGATCCTCCCAGGTTGCTAGATTTATATCTAGTTCCATCATGTCTCACTTGCACACATCTTTAAACTTCAGCTGCCGTCGCCCAACTGTTCTTTCGCCATCTGCCAGTTGTCCGTAGATGTTATCGTTAGGGATGTGACCATCTTCCATGCGGCGGACATGGCAAAGCCAGCAACGCCTCAACATTTGTCACTTTGTCCTTCCACGAAATACCAAGGATGTGGCGTAGACATCGTAGATGGAAGGTCTTGAGCCTTCTTTCTTTCTTAGCATAGGTTGTCCATGTCTCGCTGTCATATACAAGTGTGCTCGTGGCGCAGGCGTTATATACAACAGCTTTGGTCTTCGTTATGAGTTTGCGTGGAAGATCCTGGAAAAGTCTTTAATTCTTCTTCTTGTCTGGCGGTGCAATAGGCTTATTCTTTCTTTGGCTCTTCAGAGCACCTCGAAAACTAGATGGGCCCACGACTGTTATCTCTTCAGAGCACCTCGGAAACTAGACGGGCCCACGACTGTTATCTCTTCAGAGCACCTCGGAAACTAGGCGGGCCCACGACTGTTATAACTTCAGAGCACTCCTACCAGGTACATTGTAAAAGGCAAATAACAAGCGGATGAAAGGAACATGACAATAAACTCGAGATAAGATGTCTGATGACAGCGGCACATATCACCTCTCATCAAATTAATAATTAGAAACAAGTAAGTTAAGACATTGGTGGAAACAACACATTGGTGGAAACAACACATTGGTGGAAACAACACATTGGTGGAAACAACACTTATGCATCCGATAGTCAAAAAAAAAAAAAAAAAAAGTTTCTCCATGTAACATGTTCTCCTTCTCCACGTAGCCGGTAAGTGAGTGAGTTAGGTGAGTTAGGGTCTGCCTACCCATGCATGCGAAGACTGGATTCGATAGACTGCAAGGAAGAAACCACCTGTTGGTTCAACGGGCATGACGGCGATTACCAGCAATGCGCTGTGGAGTGTAAGGAGCACGGCGAGGCACGTAGAAGGCCCTGGTCATCCACTGCACCTGACTTCATCTCCAGTCGTCTTGACTTGTCTTGCCACTGGATTGAGATGGACCCAGGCGAGAGAGTGAGGTCGACGAATTGCGCAACTCTTCCTCACTTTAATCCAAATCACCGCGCAAGTCACTCTTTCATCCATTCATCCATCCACTCACAACAAGTCCTGTGGCGATGGGCGAGCGGCGAAGCGGCAGGCGTGGGTACGCTGGCAGTCGTAGTCGCAGACCTACACACAGGCTGCTCAGGCCATATGGTCGTCTTCCACTGATCGGAGCAGCAGTGGGATTCGGCAGCCCCCTGAGTGTCTGAGCAGCCCTCTTTAGGAAAGCACTGCTCACCTCCATGGCATGAGGAAGGGGCTAGAAAAGGTGCCCTAAACATTGCCTACTTCACCATTACCTAACCAGCTTACCGCGGTTGGTGGGTACCCTACTTCGGCGGTCGACATATAAGAAAAAGAAAGGACAGATTTTTCCCCCTCATTCTAGGCGCATGGAATGTGCGCACTCTACTTGACAAAGACTTTAACGCAAACAGACCTGAGAGACGAACTGCCCTGATTGGGAGAGAACTGGCCAGGTACAACATTGACATAGCAGCACTGAGTGAAACTCGACTTGCAGGCGAGGGCCAACTTTGCGAAAAGGGTGCAGGTTATACATTCTTTTGGAGCGGAAGAGGAACTGAAGAAAGACGAGAAGCAGGGGTTGGATTTGCAATCAAAACAGCAATTGTCAGCAAGTTAGCGGGGCCCCCAAAGGGAATAAATGACCGACTCATGACGGTCAAGATCCCTCTGTTCTATGGAAGAAAACATGCCACCATCATTAGCGCGTATGCACCAACTATGACAAACCAGGATGATGTCAAGGATAAGTTTTACGAAGAACTACATGCAGTCATTGCATCAGTTCCTAAAGCAGATAAGCTCATCATTCTTGGTGACTTTAATGCAAGAGTAGGCTCAGATAACATCTCCTGGAATGGCACTATTGGTAGGTACGGCGTGGGTCGCTGTAACAGTAATGGACTTCGTCTCCTCCAGACTTGCGCAGAACATGACCTCCTTGTCACCAACACCATTTTTCGACTTCCTACCCGCAACAGGACCTCCTGGATGCACCCTCGCTCAAAGCATTGGCACCTAATTGACTATGTAATTGTTAGGAAGAAGGACAGGCAAGATGTCCGGGTGACCAAGTCCATGTGTGGTGCCGAATGCTGGACTGATCATCGCCTCATTGTATCTAAACTTAAAATTCGTATCCAACCAGCCAGGCGCCCTCAGGGGAAGAAAACTCAAAAGAGGCTGGATGTCACCAAACTAAAGAAGACAAAAATCAAACAGTCATTTACTGACACCTTAGAAGACCGTCTCAAATCTATCTCGCTAGACGGCCAAAGTGTGGAAACAAATTGGGCAGCCCTAAGTGAGCAGATCTACAACACTGCTACAGAGGTCCTGGGCCCTTCCATCAAGAAACAAAATGACTGGTTTGATGAGAACTCAGATGATATAAAGCAGATGTTGGCTGAGAAACACCATCTCCATAAAGCATATTTAAATGATCCAAAATCTGTAACCGCGTATACCGTGAGTTTTCAGATATAGACTATATTAACATAAAATAAATTTTTATAGAAACAGAAGATAAAAGAAAATCTCAACGCAGATGTTTAATTAAACCAGGTTAGCTTCGAAACGCCACGCATTATTTTAGGCCAAGCTTCGCTTCGAAACGCCAAGCATTAATTAGGGTAGCTTCGCTTACGCCAAGCATTGGTCACGTGATTTCCCACCAATGGTTAAGCTCAGTCCTTTTTCTTCCCCCGGAATGAACGAGAGATGAAGCCATTTTTTAATCAGTAATGAATTTAGAGCGGTCGAGACAAGACGTAATTCTCTTTGCTCAGTGATATTCTATAGAGGAGATTGACTTCGCACAATTAAAGCAACTGTGTAACTTCGAAATGTAGAATGTTATATTTTGTGAATTCACGAGAAACGTAAGTAGTGCTAAGAATTGCATGCAATAACTGTTAGAGCCCACAGTCATAACTGAAACGGAGCTACGCTCGAAAACTGGGTAAAGAATTGTAAACCCAGGCATATATCTGAACCTTTTACCAAGAATGAAGGTCCTTAAGCTGAGAGAAAGTCAAACTAAGGAATACTAATGAATAAGAGAAAGTTTGGCTCTTCATTGAAATGAAGAGATAAGAAAAACGTGAAATCTAGACCACATTAACAAATAAACGAAGGAACACTAGAAGGATAGAGGAGCCACGCCATGTTTTAGCAACTTGAAAAGATTACGAGATGCAATAAGGAATATTGCATCATTAAAATAATGCATTGACTTTTTATGCTTGTTTATTAAATGTCAACATGCTATTATGCAAATTTGGTGTGGTTACCATTTGACCTAACCCAGTTCATGCTGCGAAAATTGCAGAAACTCAAAGATTGCAATTAGAAATATGCATCGATGTTGGGAAAACACATACAATTTGGTGCCGTATGACCAGTCCTCTAAAAAAAAAAGAGCAGAAGCGAAGATGGACCTAAGGAGGAAATACCCACACCAAGAGTACAACAACAGCAGCAAACGCGTGAGCCATCACTGTGTCCAAAGCTTTGCCCAAAACAAGTTTCTCCAACCCACGCCGCCCCTCTGACCTGACAAGGAAAAAAAATCGTGTTTTCTGACGGGAGGTTATCCCAAACGTAAATCCTTGAGTTTTTACATCCATTATTCATGGGGCAGATATGAAGTAATTGTAATCACACTACAGGAGGAATACAGTAAATCACACGCGGATGCGGAAAGTTACTCTGTCCGAAAATTTAAGAAACCTACGATACCCATGTCTACCAACACATCATACCGAGGACACAGATAGTACGCTGTATCATTTTAACAGACGTGCTAAGAATCACTGGACGAGTTTAAATAGAAGAGATTGCCGCATTGCAGTCCGAAGCCTATTCACCAATGTCAAAAGTCATAAGACCTACGAAATAAAGAATCTCCATGCATCTGACAGGCATGCATTGTCACCACAGATGAAGGTTTTCGTGCTGTTGTAAAACCACTACATCCATGGCGAAGACCATTTCTTGAACGTCAACAGGTCAGTTCTGTGAAAGTAAACACGACGCTACATCCCCCCCCCCCCCCCCCCTCATAATAGACTAACCCGAATCGTGCACAAACAAGAAGAATTTATGAATGAACCAAAGACGACCTCTGTCGCGACACAAACAGAGAATAGAGCTGCAGTTTCAGCAACACAGACAGACACTGACACACCAAGTCAAGTTTGCGACCCCGTAGCACCAGTAAAACAGTTCGCCCAACAGAAATCCTTCAATGCTATCCCAGTTACTGCACTGAGCACAGAGAGGCTGCAGGAAGAAATAAATGACATCTTGAGGAAGGGTGATTTCAGCGTTCTCACGGTCAAATTGGTGTATGAATTACTAGAGGAAAAATTTGCTGTGAACTTGTCTGCCAAACAAGATGAGATACGTTGTTTAGTAATAAACACGGTTCAACAGGATGATGGCACTCTTGAACACTATAACAGCACGTTAGATCGGGATGAAGGCAAGATTACCCTACAAGAGAAGAATTCTACAGAAGTATCCATCCGACCCATTAGAAGGGCAAAATATTGTTATCGCTCCACATGTTTGGTCCCCTTTAACGACACAGATTCTGACATGGACACACAAGAACCAATAGACCAAAGTTTTCACACCGACGAAATATCCAATATCTGCCCTGTTCAAACATACGGTGAGATAGTAACCAACAAGTATGAAAGAGACTCTGGTATAGATTCGCCTGGTCCTCGTTGCAAAACGGATACATCATTTGCTGGTACTTCATCCCCGGAGATTCAAGCAGCTGGCAAACGTACCTGTTTTTCTTCATCAAATGACTCAATCCCTAGCAACAAAATTCCGCGTATACAGCACAACTATATCAGACGAAAGATTCTGAAGAAACGCAATCATGTTCCAAAACCAAGCCGAGAAGTGTTAGCCTCATCTCAACTAGTCAAAAACAACAGTGTGCAAATTACTGTGCCCATTGTAACCAGTGCTAACGTTCAGCACAACCAGGTCAGAAGAAAAATCAAGGCGAAACATATACCTGCCTCAAAACCAACAGATGTTCCAGCCATACACACCCTAACCACAGTAAAGCCATCACCGCATTCGTCAATGTCCTCAGTGTCCCAACAATCAGCAAATGCAGTGTCGTCGCCTATCACACCCGTCACCACTGCTACTCAGTATGATGCTCGCCTAAGCAGTCGGGACATTGCAAGGTTAGAGACGGTGAAGGAACTAGCGAAGCTGTTCTGAAAAACACGCCCAGGTGTTTTATGTGTTCGCAAATCCGAACACGGTCTACGCATATGTGAATAAACCTTTTTAACAATGTACTAACTCTCCCCATGTACTCTATTTTCAGTTTTTGACAGTTCAAATGACTTGCTTACAGACTAAGATGTCAAAGCCTCACTGAGAAAGTTATTTTTTCCAGCCTTAGAATACGGATGCCCAGAAAGAAATCAAGACCAGCACACGGAGGATTTTCTTTAGATAGCATAATTGTGAAAATAAAAATGTTAAAACAATTGATAACACACGGTGTTACGAGTTTACAGACACCCTTATTTAGTTACATACATTCTCTTAATATTTAGAATGTTACACAACTTTACCTATAATACATGTGTCACACTATTCTGTTGTAACATTCATCTCCACTTTTGTAACTGATCATATTCCACGCTCCATTCACCAGCATTTTCATGCAGACACTTTACACCAGTAGTTTTTTTTTCTTACCTCATACTAATATTTCTTTGATCTATATTATGCTAAACTCCTTGATATCTGCCACCTTGATCAATCATTACTGTTCCTACTATAAATATCTCTAAACAGCACATAATTCATACTTCCATAAAACTAGTATTGTTGGTTATGCTATTTTTCTCCACAGGATTATTTCAAAGGTACTTTACTTATTTTTAGTCCAAGATGTATTTTAGTACTGTCAAAAATTTTACTGC